>JAPDDO010000210.1:240000-305838 GCA_027422415.1 Schizothorax lantsangensis | reverse complement strand
TTTATATTAGACTTATGAATGACCGTTAAAAAAAGTTAATTTTATCTGCATCTCAACTACCCAGACAGCACAAGTAAATCTGTAAGACGTCTGCTAAAGATCTGGGAAATATCTGCTGTGTAATCTGAATAACGTCTCAGAAGCAGTTTTACATGCATTTAAATAAATGTCTATTTGACATCTGACAGGAAACATCTTAGAGACGTATTGCAGATGAGCAAACACCCTAAAAAATACATCTTGCATATGTAAATGCAGACATCAGACATCTCCGATATGTACATGTGCGATTAGGGTGAGGGCTTTACTGTCAGGTGCTGGTGCCACCTTCTGTAGAACTTAATGGCACTGGTGTCCTCAAATGTTAGTCTGGAGCCCTACGAAGGTTCTCGAAGTCAGAAAAGTTATAACAATGTTAGAAGAATGTTGTCCATGGTATATTTTCACTGCAAAACAATAGGGAGTGCCGCAAATATCACCGCAAATTTTGAGAAAAGCCGCAGCAAAATCAGTCATTTTAGGCCGCAAAAATCAGAAAAAGTCCCACGAAATCCCAGAGGGACTGATAAGCCAAGCTTTATCATTGGTTTATCTGTATTATATCTGTTTTTTATTTGTTGAAAATCAATTAAATTGTTTCTCTTAAATTGGTTTGGATGTTTTCTGTATTTTCTAGTTCGGGGAACAGACACAGTCTCTATAGTGTGATATCTAGGTGAAGGAGTCTCTATGTGCTGAGAATTAACTGACTTCTGTGATGTGAGGTGGCTAGCAGACGGTTGGTTTAGCAGTCTGTCTGCTTCCTGACCTGGGCCCCAGTTAGTCAAGTATGAACTCTAAGACTATGTGCCATATTTCTAGAGAGAAGAGCGGCGTTTTTTTATTATAAATGATAATAATAATAAATATATATGTGGGGTTTGTCAGGCTTGTGTTTGTTGTGTCTTGTTTTGTTCCCCACATGCCCATATTTGGTCCTTCCTGTTTCCTGTCCTCGTTTAATTTGATTATCTGTTAATTTGGTTCCAGGTGTGTCTAGTCTTCCCCTCGTTATGTTCAGTATTTATAGTGTGTTCTGCCCTGTGTTTCCTGTGTGGTATTGTATTGTTTACACCACGCTCTACCTGTGTGATCCTGGCTATCTTGTCAAATAAAGACTGTGAATGTGAATCTCCCATGTCTCAGCGCTCCTTCGTCTCCTCGTTCACGCACTGTAGCAGCCGAACCGTGACAGGGTTGGGTTTTCAAAAATTCTCAGTGTTTTCCACATTAAAGTGCAGTGCGATCACTGTCAATCGAGTTCATTAGAAAAACTAGGTCTATATATGAAATCAGGATTTGAACACAATAATAAAAACAAATCCAGCACTAGATCATCATATCTCACAGTCGCATGTGCAGGACTCCACTGATTATCTTTATTATTGTGAAGTGAGAGGAATGAAGAGCTTCTCTCCCGTGAAGACGGTGCTGGAAAAGCTTCTTCTGATCTGACCAAGGTTATTTTCGTAAACGAAAACTAAAACTAAGACGAAAACGATTGATAAAAACAATTTCGTAAACTGAAATAAAATAAAAAAAAGTCAAAATATTTGAAAAACTAAAACGAAATGAAACTAACAAAAAATTATTGAAAAACTAACTGAAATAAAATAATAATTAACAAAAATAAATAATCGTTTTCGTAATCAAGTTCTCACCCCTTGGCGGAAAAATATATGAGCTGTGTGACGGTTTAGGAAATACCTGTAAATGGCGCATCACGCACATGGGTTATCTGACGGAGAGACGCAAAGCAGTTTAAAGCAGAGTCCTGCACAGGTCCTGTTTGTTAAACGTGCACCAGCAGTAGACTACTTAACAGAAACACCCGACCCGTTATCCGACAGCAGCACTCATTTATTTCTGTACCAGACCAGAACCGTTTGACATAAAGACTGCGAGTCGCGAACCGAACCCGCATTAATCTACAACATCAGGTAGGCAAAATTATTTATTTTCTCATGTAACACAAGCAATCAAACCAACATTAGGCAAGTTGGTGCTTTGAACAGACGCAGCGCAACGTGATAATTAACAGAAAAAAAAAGATGGGCCTTCCCCTGTAACCAACCCTACCCCAAACGTGCCCTTCATTTGTGGCGTTCGATATGCGGGCAATCATCCATCATCACACGCGCTCTTCCATCAGAAAAGAACGAATTCCCAATGAGCCTTTGAGTTATTCCTATGGCCGTTGTTTATGATAGCCATTATTATTAATTCCCCCAGTGATTTATGGCACGGCTGTTCACGGAAAAGAAGCACGACATTTATGGTTATCGAAAAGCCATGCCAGGACGCATATCGGCTACCACACTCACCAATAGATATGACATTAAGCGCAACTTTTAGTAAATTTAGTAAAAAGGCTTGACTGCTTCCTTTGGTGTATATTTGTATGCTTTTACCATCTAATCAATCTCAGCATGCGTTCATTTTGTGTCGCTAAACATTTGCCTAACTAAGGTTAAATTATGCCTACGTGTTTCTTTGGCCTTCACTCTGGAAGTGATCTGTTGATTCTGTTAAACTTTAATTAAAACTGAAACTAAACTATATAAAAACTAAATAAAATGTGTTCACAAAATAAAAAAACTAAACTAAAACTAACAAAAAATATTAATGAAACTAAAAGAAAGAAACTGAATTTTATAGCAAATTTGAAAACGATATTAAAATAAAACGAATTTAAAAATTCAAAACTATAATAAACTTGGATCTGACTGTGTGTGTCTGTAGATGATCTGACTGTTGATGTGTGTGTTCTGCTCTCTTTCAGTCTTGCTGGCTGTAATCTCAGTGTTCAGTGTTGTGAGAGTTTGTCTTCAGCTCTACAATCCTCACACTGTGTCCTGAGAGAGCTGGACCTGAGTAACAATGACCTGCAGGACTCTGGTGTAAAGTTTATTTCTGATGGACTGAAGAGTCCAAACTGTCAGCTGCAGATACTGAGGTATTAACAACATATAAGAGATAATTTACAGTCAACTGGTCACAATGTTGATGTGTGTCTGTAGATGATCTGACTGTGTGTCTGTAGATGATCTGTCTGTGCGTTTCTGAAGATGATCTGACTGTCTGTAGATGATCTGACTGTGTGTGTCTGTAGATGATCTGTCTGTGCGTTTCTGAAGATGATCTGACTGTCTGTAGATGATCTGACTGTGTGTGTCTGTAGATGATCTGTCTGTGTGTGTCTGTAGATGATCTGACCGTGTGTGTCTTTAGATGATCTGACTGCGTGTCTGTAGATGATCTGTCTGTGTGTGTCTGTAGATGATCTGACTGTGTGTGTCTGTAGATGATATGTCTGTGTGTCTGTAGATGATATGTCTGTGTGTGTCTGTAGATGATCTGTCTGTGTCTGTAGATGATCTGACTGTGTGTCTGTAGGTTGTCTGGCTGTGTGTCTGTAGATGATCTGACTGTGTGTGTCTGTAGATCTGTCTGTGTGTCTGTAGATGATCTGTCTGTGTGTGTCTGTAGATGATCTGACTGTGTGTGTCTGTAGATTATTATTATTTATTTTCTCATGTAACACAAGCAATCAAACCAACATTAGGCAAGTTGGTGCTTTGAACAGACACGCAGCGCAACGTGATAATTAACAGAAAAAAAAGATGAGAACGTGCCTTTCTGTAAACAATAGCCTACAAAACTTGGCCTATCATCTTGTGATCTTTCGAACAAATATGCATAGGCTAAATCACATCATACACACGCTTATAATTCTTCCTAATAAAGAAAAGAACATATTCAAAATGAGCCTTTATTGTTAAATATGATAGCCATTATTATTGAATTTCATTAGTCCCAGCTATGATTTATGCACGGCTGTTCACGGAAAAGTGAGCAAGACACGACAGTTACAATATCATAATTATGGTTAAATAAGAAAAAGACATATATCCAAATTAGGCTACATTTATTTCATATTAAATATCTCAACACACCATTAGATATGACATTAAGCGCAACTTTTAGTAAATTTAGTAAAAAGGCTTGACTGCTTCCTTTGGTGTATATTTGTATGCTTTTACCATCTAATCAATCTCAGCATGCGTTCATTTTGTGTCGCTAAACATTTGCCTAAGGTTAAATTATGCCTACGTGTTTCTTTGGCCTTCACTCTGGAAGTGATCTGTTGATTCTGTTAAACTTTAATTAAAACTGAAACTAAACTATATAAAAACTAAATAAAAATGTGTTCACAAAATAAAAACTAAACTAAAACTAACAAAAATATTAATGAAACTAAAAGAAAGAAACTGAATTTTATAGCAAATTTGAAAACGATATTAAAATAAAACGAATTTAAAAATTCAAAACTATAATAACCTTGGATCTGACTGTGTGTGTCTGTAGATGATCTGACTGTTGATGTGTGTGTTCTGCTCTCTTTCAGTCTTGCTGGCTGTAATCTCAGTGTTCAGTGTTGTGAGAGTTTGTCTTCAGCTCTACAATCCTCACACTGTGTCCTGAGAGAGCTGGACCTGAGTAACAATGACCTGCAGGACTCTGGTGTAAAGTTTATTTCTGATGGACTGAAGAGTCCAAACTGTCAGCTGCAGATACTGAGGTATTAACAACATATAAGAGATCATTTACAGTCAACTGGTCACAATGTTGATGTGTGTCTGTAGATGATCTGACTGTGTGTCTGTAGATGATCTGTCTGTGCGTTTCTGAAGATGATCTGACTGTCTGTAGATGATCTGACTGTGTGTGTCTGTAGATGATCTGTCTGTGCGTTTCTGAAGATGATCTGACTGTCTGTAGATGATCTGTCTGTGTGTGTCTGTAGATGATCTGACCGTGTGTGTCTGTAGATGATCTGACTGCGTGTCTGTAGATGATCTGTCTGTGTGTGTCTATAGATGATCTGTCTGTGTGTGTATGTAGATGATCTGTCTGTGTGTGTCTGTAGATGATCTGACTGTGTGTGTCTGTGTAGATGATCTGTCTGTGTCTGTAGATGATCTGACTGTGTGTCTGTAGATGATCTGTCTGTGTGTGTCTGTAGATGATCTGACTGTGTGTGTCTGTAGATGATCTGTCTGTGTGTCTGTAGATGATCTGACTGTGTGTCTGTAGATGATCTGACTGTTTGTCTGTAGATGATCTGACTGTGTGTCTGTAGATGATCTGACTGTTTGTCTGTAGATGATCTGACTGTCTGTAGATGATTTGTCTGTGTGTCTGTAGATGATCTGACTGTGTGTGTATGTAGATGATCTGTCTGTGTGTGTATGTAGATGATCTGACTGTGTGTGTCTGTAGATGATCTGTCTGTGTCTGTAGATGATCTGACTGTGTGTCTGTAGATGATCTGACTGTTTGTCTGTAGATGATCTGACTGTCTGTAGATGATTTGTCTGTGTGTCTGTAGATGATCTGTCTGTGTGTGTATGTAGATGATCTGTCTGTGTGTGTATGTAGATGATCTGACTGTGTGTCTGTAGATGATCTGTCTGTGTCTGTAGATGATCTGACTGTGTGTCTGTAGATGATCTGTCTGTGTGTGTCTGTAGATGATCTGACTGTGTGTGTCTGTAGATGATCTGTCTGTGTGTCTGTAGATGATCTGACTGTGTGTCTGTAGATGATCTGACTGTTTGTCTGTAGATGATCTGACTGTGTGTGTAGATGATCTGACTGTTTGTCTGTAGATGATCTGACTGTCTGTAGATGATTTGTCTGTGTGTCTGTAGATGATCTGACTGTGTCTGTAGATGATCTGACCGTGTGTGTCTGTAGGTTGTCTGGCTGTGTGTCTGTAGATGATCTGACTGTGTGTGTCTGTAGATGATCTGTCTGTGTGTCTGTAGATGATCTGTCTGTGTGTGTCTGTAGATGATCTGACTGTGTGTGTCTGTAGATGATCTGACCGTGTGTGTGTCTGTAGGTGATCTGACCGTGTGTGTCTGTAGGTTGTCTGGCTGTGTGTCTGTAGATGATCTGTCTGTGTGTGTCTGTAGATGATCTGACCGTGTGTGTCTGTAGTTGATCTGTCTTTGTGTCTGTAGGTTGTCTGGCTGTATGATGTCAGAGGAAGGCTGTGGTTATTTGTCTTCAGCTCTGAGTTCAAACCCCTCACACCTGAGAGAGCTGGATCTGAGCTACAATCACCCAGGACAATCAGGAGTCCAGCTGCTCAAACACAAACTGCAGGATCCAATCCATAAACTGCAGATACTCAAGTATGTAAAACAGACATACTGAACGTGTGCGTGTGTGTGTGTGTGTGTGTGTGTGTGTGTGTGTGTGTGTGTGTGTGTGTGTGTGTGAGAGAATGATGCAGATCTACATTAATGTGTGTTTGTGTGTTTATAGTGTGGATCATGGAGGAGAGATCATGATGACAGCAGGACTGCGAAAGTGTAGGTCTACAAACACACACACACACACACACACAGATTGTTGTTTGACTGTATCACTGGTCTTATCTCATAGACTTTCATTGTTTTGTATCAGGTCAATAAGGTCTATAAGGTCTTTTTAAACTAGTTAGCAGTGCCGGTCACCACCAGGAGACTCCTTTGCTCTCAAGATGATTTAAGAAGCAAATCACTACATCATGTAAACAGAACAGTAATATGTGGATTCAGCTTTAGAGGAGTCATGTGGAAATATCTTTCTTTTAATACATAAGGTTTTATATTTATTTACTGTTTTGGACTCAGACATCATGCATTGATGGTAACGTGTGTCTTGACACATGACTATTAATTCAGATATATTTGAAAATGTCATTTTCATTTTAAAACGCTCTCTGTCCACACTAGAGTTTTCAAGTGTTTTCCAAAAGCTTCTCATCCACACTGAAACATCAGAACATTAAATTCACCTTACTGCGCATATGTGAAACAATAAAATCTCACCGAGAGATGATACAGACGGACAGACATAATAAAGTTTTCACGCTATTCTTCTAGCAGGATCATGTTATTTAGCAAAATATCTCAGCATTCACTGACAGTCGCTCTCAATCGTCATTATATGTTTGGTCTTAAACGCAGCTGCGCATATGTTTTGCTGCAGGACAGCAGTTGTGAGTGAATTTTCTGTCATCTTTGCAGGATTGTGAAATGAAGAGTGAACAAAGTAACATATCTTTAGCAACAGTGTGAAAGTGAACAGCACAGAACAGACACAATACCAGTATAAACATAGATATCTATTGGTACAATATGTGTCACATGACTAAAACATGCGTCAGTGTTTTCAGATACCTCAGTTTTCACAGTCCACACTACAACACCAAAACAGTGTTATCACATTCATCCACTCGGGAGAACCAGTGTTAATTTTGGCAGGCATTTTTGATTTAGTCTTAGTCTTTATCTTGAGACGAAAATGCTTAATAGTCTTAGTCACATTTTAGTCTTTGAGTCTTTCATAGTTTTAGTCTAGTTTTAGTCGACGAAAAGTCATTACTTTTAGTCAAACTGCTGTAACCAACATTTAGCTATTTTATATGTAGTCTTCAAACAAAAATAGTCATTCGTTCTTTAGCCTTTTTCAAGGTATCATACCTTGAAAAAGGCTACTAGCCGAAACGTTGGTTAATAAATATGCTTAAGTGAGTGTTTCAAATATGAATTGATTCATATTTTTTCCTTCAACTTGCACCTCATAAGGTGTGCGTTTGCTTTGCCTCACTAGTACACATTAATAATCAAAACATTCTATGTGTTTCTATGGTGGCTGGTCAATAGAGGGTGCCACAAACACAAAATAATAATAAATATTATTATAAACTACATAAATTGATAATAAAATACAGCATAAAGATAAGCAGCACGTAAACTTCAGCTGAAGCTCATTTGATGTTGTGGTTTATAGAGACTCTTGTGATCCTCACAGAAACCTCTCCTGCCTCGTTCTTGTCAGAAACTGAAAAACAAAATAATTGCATCACCATAAATAATTATAGCGGCATTAAAGTCCCCATGAGATCAAAATTAAATGTTAGTCTTAAGTTTGTCTATAAGCCAGTGTGCTCCAAAACAGTGACAAAATTCGCATTTAGAAGATATAAGCATTCAAAGCTTGCAGTTCATCTGCCAAAAAGGATCAGTGATTTTTTTTACGTCACCTCGTACTTTAGCTTCTCTTCAAATCTTCTGACCAATCAAATGTTCTCTAGAATCAGAAGTGCCCGCCCCCTACACTATAAATAAACGTTGAAGCTGCGGCTGAGATCGGTCACTTGTTATGGGTGGGAATTGCAGGTTTCCTCACGATACGATACAATCACGATAATGGTTCTGGTCATATCACGATAATATCTGATAATAGATATATTGCTAGACAATTCTATAATGATACATCATGATATCTGTCTAACTATGAAAACAAATTGCACAAAAAATGTTAAGTGCAAGTTTTCTCTCTTTATCAAGTCAAAACTGTTAGAAAACAGCACAAAAAGTGTTTTATATATACAGTATATATATATATATTATATATATATATATATATATATATATATATTAGGGCTGTCAATCGATTACATTTTTTTAAAATCGCGATTAATCACATGATTGTCATGAGTTAACTCGTGATTAATCGCAACTTAATCGCACATTTTTATTTGTTCTAAATGTACCTTAAATTAATACTTTTCAAGTTTTTAATACTTTAATCAACATGGGCATGGACGAATATGGATGCTTTATGCAAATGTATGTTTATTATTATTGAAACCATAGTCAACATAGAGCATGAAGACTAGACATGTTTCAAAGGTCATAGATGTTTTTTAAAAGAACTTGTTCATGTCTATTAGACACATGAAAAAAGAAATTCCAGGGTTCCCATTACTTCTCTTTCTTTGCACTGAGCAATTTACTGACACAAACCTGTTTACATTTTTGCACACAGGGCAGCTCACTTCTGAAAATGCAAAATGTACAGTACATTTATTATTTATTATTACATTTGTTTGCCTCTCTGTGCCCACATACTGTATTTTGATGCAGCTAAATTCTCAATAAAACTGTTTTCATTGATATATTTTACTGTTTCTGTTGTCAGACAACGGAATGAATATGAAATAGTGATTGAAACGCAACCCATTAATACTAGGCTACATAACCAGCTGTCTTTTGCAAGATGTTAATCTGCACAAAAATCCTGATTATCGAGCCGTCGTCTGATTCAAGATTTCAAGATTCAGGATTTTTATTTGTCACATACACGATTATATAGAGAGTATATAACCAGCAGTGAAATGTGAGTCAGGTCCGCTCCATGGACAGTGCAAATATTATAGAATACAAACACAGAGGAAATATACATAAAATGAAATAAGTAAGGAATAAGATATAAAGAACAACATATAAAATATAAAAAAATGTGCATGACAGTATACTGTAGACTTAAATATTAGGATAAGCAGGAATGTACAAGAGAGGAATGTGCAAACAGGTTGTACATGGTTGTCATGTAGCAGCAATACCAAAAAAAAAAAATACCAAAACACAGAAAGTGCTGTGTGCAAATGACACTGTCAGTGTGGGGTAGAGAATAATGAATATCTTACTGCAAAGTAAGTCATGTGAGAATTTGAGTTTAGCCTGATGCTCTATAATGAGTGTGCAGTGTAGTGAGTATAGCTACTTGCTGAAGACCTGTTCTTAGTACTCTTTTAGAGCTTTTGATGGAGTAACTCTCTCCTGAGTCTCTCAGTTTTTGCCATCAGGCTACGGAAGCGCTTGCCAGATGGTAGCAGAGTGAAAAGACAGTTACTAGGGTGGTTTGAGTCCTTGATTATTTTGACATCTCTGCTTTTGCAGCGTTGAGGTAGATGTCCTACAGGGAGGGGAGAGCAGACCCTGAGATACGCTCAGCTAAGCGCACAACCCTCTGCAGGGCTTTGCAGTCTTGACTGGAGCTGTTTCCATACCACACTGAAATACACTGAGTCAATACACTTTCTATGGTCCCTGAATAGAAAGTTTTCAGGATTGCTGGCGAGACCTTGAATTTCCTCAGCTGTCGCAGATGGTACAGTCTTTGCCTGGCTTTCTTGACCTGTTTTGAATGTGTGTAGTCCAAGTCAGGTCCTCGGAGATGTTTACCGAGGTACTTGAAGCTGCTCACCCTCTCCACAGGGGGTCCCACTGATCATAAGAGGAGTGTAGGGCCGCTGCTGACTCTTTCTGAAGTCCACAAGCAGCTCTTTAGTTTTGCTCACATTCAGAGAGAGACAGTTGTCCTGGCACCATAATGTAATTCTCTCTACCTCATCCAAGTATGCGGTCTCATCATTGTTGGAAATGAGGCCCAGAACCACAGTATCATCAGCGAACTTGATAGTAGATGTGGAGCTGTGAGAGGACACGCAGTCGTGTGTGTAGAGAGAGTAGAGCAGGGGACTCAGGACACAACCCTGTGGGGCTCCTACATTCAGGGTGATGGGAGTTTGAGATGAACTGGCCTACTTTCATCACTTGAGGTCTGCCGGTGAGGAAGTCTTGAATCCAGTCGCAGAGTGAAGAGTTTAGGCAGAGGTCTGTGAGTTTAGAAGCTAGCTTGATGGGGACTATAGTATTGAAAGCTGAGCTAGAGTCAATGAATAGCAGCCTTGCATAGTTCCCATTGCTGCTGTCAATGTGTGTGAGGGAGGAGTGCAGTATGTGAGAGATGGCATCATCAGTAGATCTATTGGGGCGATAGGCAAACTGAAGAGGGTCCAAAGTAACAGGGATGGAGGAGCAAATGTAGCTCTTTACAAGTCTCTCAAAAACTTCATGACTATTGATGTGAGGGCAACTGGACGATAGTCATTCAGGCAAGAGGGTTTATTGTTCATTGTTACAGGGATGATGACAGATTTTTTTAAAGGAGGTGGAAACCACAGAGAGGTAGCAAGGGACTCATTAAAGATAGAAGTGAACAGACCAGCAAGCTGATCAGCGCAGGACCTCAGAACATGGCCAGTAATCCCGTCAGGTCCGGCGGCTTTCCTAACGTTCACTCTCTTTAGGGCCCTCCAAACCTCGTCCTCCGACACAGTGATCACATGATTATCGCTGCTCTGCCTGCTGCTTCCTGACGCGCTGTTCGGCAGAGTCGCGCTGCCGCCATTGCATTCAAAGCGGCCGTAGAAGGTGTTTAACTCGTCAGCCAGCGACGGATCTGCTCTCACCTCTGCGGAGGATTTGTTTCCAAAGGCACAGATGGTCCTTAGTCCCTGCCACATGCGTCGAGAGTCATTGAGCTGAAAATGAGACTCAATTCTCTCCCTGTATCGGAGTTTGGCAGGCTTACTGCATGTCGGAGAAAATAGCACAATGCTTTGTACTCGCTCATATTCCCAGACAAAAGTGCCTCGTTGTATGCAGCAGTGCGTTTGTTAACCGCAGCACTGATTGTTCTGTCCACCCACGGTTTCTGATTTGGAAAGGTCCTTACAGTCATTGTTTCTGTAGCTTGTTCGGTTAGTGTATTTACAAAGCTCACTGCTACATCCGTGAACTCGCTTATGTCAGATGAACTCGCCCGGAACATGTCCCAGTCGACGTCATCAAGAGCCGCCTGTAGCATAGCTTCTGAGTGGGAGGACCAGCGCGTCACTACTCTCTGCACCGGGGGTTCCTGAGCGAGCCTTTGTTTATATTCCGGTGTGAGGAAAATGGCGGCATGGTCCGATTTGCCAAAAGCCGGTAGTGAGCGGGCTTTGTAGGCATTCTTAAACTGAGAGTAGCAATGATCCAGTGTATTCGGTCCTCTAGTTGGACAGGATACATGTTGATGAAAGTTCGGCATGACCTGCCTGAGGTTGGCTTTGTTAAAATCCCCTGCGATGATAAAGGCAGCGTCAGGATGTTTGTTAATGTAGCCGCTGAGCACATCGTGAAGCTTAGACAAAGCCAAGCCGGTGTCTGCCTGTGGTTGAATGTAAACAGCAGTGACAATGATCGATGATAACTCACGGGGCAGATATAATGGGCGGCAAATAATGGATGGATGTTCCAGATGAGGCGAGCAGGAATGCGACAGAGAGGAGATATTTCTGGGGTCACCATTTCTTGTTAATCATGAAACACACTCTTCCACCTTTGGATTTACTGGCCTCAGCTGTTCTGTCCATCCGTAAAACAGAAAAGTTGTCCCTCCTCATCAAAAAGGGATAAAGGTACCCTTCCAAAAAACACTCCTTGTACTGAGTCTGAGTCCTGTCAGGGAAGAGGCAATAACAGCTACACAGTTTCTGAGTCTCGGTCCTGTAAGGAGAGAGACACTAACAGAAACACCACCGTTCTGAGTCTGAGCTCCGCAAGGGTGAGACAATAGCAGATCAACCAATTCTGAGTCTCAGTCCTGTCAAGGAAGAAACTGTAAAAGATACCAAGTCCTGAGTTTCCAACTTTTGAGGCAGCAACAGATACGACCACGTTCTAAGCCACCAGCCTGCGAGGAAAGAGATAATCTACGTTCAGACTTAATTCAGAGTCTTCGTCCAGCGAGACAACAACAGAACAGATGCAGCACATCCTGAGTCTCCATCCTAGAGAGACAAAGCGGATTGACCAAATTCTGAGTCTTTTTTTCCAGAGAGGCAGAAGACACACAGACATTTGCAACAAGGTTAAGCTCCGGCGAGCAAACCTTCACTCCAAGGTACCTTTGCTTGCGTGTTCCAGGCTAAGGACCTTCTGCACCTACTCCCGGGCCACATCTGCGTGTTCAGATTTTAGGACCATTTGGTGCTCCAGGAGATCAGCATCCTCCAGCGCTTCGTGTTCAAGGCTGTTGAAACGGATTCCTGCTCCTTTCCCCACTGCATTGTTACCAGCACAACCAGTGGATGAAGTCACCGCCACCGGGCTGCTCACTCACCACAGAGAACGTAACTATCACCTATCCAAACCTCTTCCAGAGACCTTGGCATTGTTGTGTATGACCAGTATATGATTTTTCTAATTTACATTAGATCTTATATAGCTGATTGTAGTTGATAACAAATAACCTTTCACATATTTGTTTGATGCATAATGAGGTTCTTCACCTTATTTCTTTCAGAGTAGCAACAGTTTA
Organism: Schizothorax lantsangensis; assembly: GCA_027422415.1. Lineage (NCBI taxonomy): Eukaryota > Metazoa > Chordata > Actinopteri > Cypriniformes > Cyprinidae > Schizothorax > Schizothorax lantsangensis. The sequence continues at coordinate 292,749 of JAPDDO010000210.1, read as the reverse complement.
GGTTTCCAGATAACGTAGCTCTGACATAGCATCACCCAACTTAATCACTTGCATTTTATGTATCTTATGCACTTTATTCCTTTTCCATTCATGGTATTCATTTAGTAGTTTTTGATTACTATTGTCTTATCTTTTGTTAATAAAATTTATTTTATTACACTTGTCTTCCTTGTGTTGATAATGCAGTAAAGGTTCTACAAGTTAGGTATCCCACCAATTTTTTATGTGATGTACTCCTAACCACACTTTAAGTGACACGTGATCCAAGAATCATAACGTCAGTACCCATCACTACACTATTTCACCTACCTAAGTTGGCGAAAGCAAATTCACTACACTGTGGTGTGAGTCCTGTCAGAGGAGGAAAGATACTGTATGAGGTTCAGAATTTTCCTCTTCAATCTGGACAATTTTTTTTTTTGCTTAAAGGGGACCTATTATGCTCCTTTTTACAAGATGTAAAATAAGTCTCTGATGTCCCCAGAGTGTGTATGTGAAGTTTTAGCTCAAAATACCCCCCAGATATTTTTTTTATAGCTTGTTAAAATTTCCACTTTTAGGGTGTGAGTCAAAACGCTCTGTATTTGAGTGAGTTGCTTTAATGCAAATGAGCTGTTGCTCCCGGAGAAGAGGGCGGAGCTTCAAGAGCTCAAGCTCCGCATTAGCAGTGCTAGCCTTTGCAAATAAACATTCCACTATTAGTACAAATCTGTTATCTTTACAGAAAACTACTCTGTTTCAAAGTCAGTCATCTGATTGTACTGTGCATAATAAATTTGCGTTTATGAATTACACAGACAGGGAGCACGGCGAGATAAAATAACAACATAGCTGGTCTCATGGTGCATGGCATGCTATCACAAACTTCATAAGTCCCAGTCGTGATTATGAGCTTAGCAAACTCAAGTGATCGACTCACATTGCTTTCATATGCAACTTTTAACCACCACATTCCTATTCACGATCATTCATGAAGACAGCACCAGTGAAAAAGGCAGAGACAATGGTAGCTTTAGCATCAATAGCCTCACAGAGTGCCAAGATGCGCTTTCAGAAAGGCATTTTTGAAAACAAACGCGTGATACTTACTTTGTCTGGAGCTGATGTTCGCGCACGAAGTGTTGGTATTGATCCCTACACGTATTGGGGACTTTACCGTTTTTTTCCGGAACATTTCCTTAGACAATGAAACTTAACCACAGTGTCCTCAGCGGCTCAGATGAAGGGAGTCTATGGAGACTCCTATGTTCGTTAGTGCATCCGAAAACACAACCCTTGTAAAGCCTCTTTGGCGCTGATATTGTATATCTCCAGCAGCTACAGTAAGTAATCAGTGATGGCGGAGGCGGACCGTAGCTTCTGACTCAGGGCTGTGTCTATAGGGCAGCGTCACAAATGGGTGGGACTTTTTCCCCCTCGGTGATGTGAACAGAGGGTGAATCTGAAACAGCTTGTTATGAGAGACTGTTTATTTTTTTTAGATTAAAAAAAAATGAGTGGGTGGATTTTTAACATTATAGGCTGGTTGTTTTCACACACTGCGGCCACACAACTGCGTTCAAACACCTTATAAAAGTGTGATTTTTGCATAATAGGTCCCTTTAAAACAAAAAATCAAAACACTCACCATGAGCAGAAAACAAAGTTAACTAGTAATTTCTAACTTTATGTTGTCATTCCTTGCATTACAAAAATTTTCCTATTTTTAGCAATTATATGTTTATTTTTAAATGCTCTTAAAATACTGATTAATAATGCTAAATGTAGATCATAAAAATGTCCTGCCACAAACCTGGTTTGAACGGTCAGAAATAACTATTTTGCAGCATTGTTGTTTTCTGCAGTGTTTTAGCTAAAGTATGGATCTATTTTGCTGCTCGCTGTGTTTCTGCTTCTGTTTTTAATAAACCGCGTCTTTCAAAACTATTAATGATGCTTTAGTGTCTTTATGGAAGCGACACACACGAGAAGAGCTTGAATGAAGTGTGTTTGGCTCTAACGGTCATTCCATGAAATTGGTGCCTTTTCCACTTGGAAAAATTTAAAAAATAAAAGTTTAATCTACATATTCTTTAAATATCCATGAAATAAAGACACCTTAAAATGACAAGAAATTGTATTGTGCCATCTCAGGCTATGCAATTTATTACTGTTACTGACACAGTCTCAATCTGTTACTGCTTTGAAACAATCTGTACTGTAGAAAGCATTATAGAAATAAAGCTGACTTGACTTGTGTGCATGATAAACCCACAACCGCTGCTTTACACAACACTAGTCTGCACTGTTTTAGGCCTGACAGGGTTTTTCACAGAGTTGTGTTTGGCTCCAGAAGTCTAGGACAGCACTGCTAGTGAGATCTGAATCACTAGTCACTCTTCAACAGCTTTCACTTATATTAAGTGAACACATTTGTGAAGAGTGTGGGACATTTTGACTTTAGCTGTAAAACAGTGGTGTAGTCGGGGCTAGGGTTGTGCCGATAGACGATAGTATCGTGTATCGACGATAGTCAGAGATATGACGATAGCAAATGTCTTTGTCGATAGTCAAGACGATATTAGGCTCATTCTCCTATTAATGTATAAAACTATTATTATTATTGTTGTTAGGCGGCCTATTATTATTGGGCTGCCCAATAATAATTGCCCTGCTATTTTACCTCAGTGCTGCAGTTCACACACACACACGCGCAAATGAGGATTAAGGCCAAAGTATACTTCGGCCGTCCTCGTCTACACACTGTCATCAAGAGGGCTCGCGGACAGTCGCGCCACCGTCCGAGTGCAGGCAATTTTTTGAGACCGCGCAAGTCAAGTTGGTGGTCCTGCGCATGTGTTGAGCTCGTCCGTCCCCACTCTTCTGCGGCTGAGTATACTTTGAATGCTGCGGCTGTGACACGGGAGTGCGGAACGGAACAGAACGCGGAAAGTGAAGAAGCCTGAGGCTTCTCCTCCTCATTGGAAATGTTTTAAAAATGGACTCTAAAACTAAGCCCACATCAAAATTGAACTGCAGGGTGATAATCGTTATTTACAAATTAGGCTATGTCAAGATCAAGAGACATCTTTTAGGCATCTTCTTGAACAGCTTCGAGCTATGAATGAACATGACGAAACTGCACCGGCAGCATTTCGTTTTCTTTACAGCACATTAACAAAACACAATGGATGCTTATTCTTCATCATTGTTATTATAAAAATATGCAGTTAATAAGTTATCAGTCTAAAACTGGGCTCGTCATGGGGCGCGCGGTCCAGAGCGCTGTATGACTGATGTAGCCTATATCCGTTTAATTTAACTTTACTCCAAAAACATGAACTTACCTGAAAATACTTTTATCTTTAACATGTTCGTTTATGTCCAACACAAACTACTTTTGATTTTCACCTTGACTGATGTTTAGACTGATAACTTCCGCGCCGATGCGGCAAACCTGTCACAGTAGGACGTGCGGTCCTAATAGCGATGCATGACTGCTGTATCCGAATATGAACTAGCTGTTTTAAATATTTTTTTATATTTAACATGTTAGTTTTTCAGTATGTTTGAAAGTATATTATTTCGGTTATTGGTACTTCTAGGCTCTCTCTCTCTCATGCACGCTGGTTTAAAATCACCAAATAGTTATGAAATAGCTTATGACAAGTACAGAGAATCTCTCTCTTGCCCACACCCACCCATGCACGATAATATAGTGTATCGGCGATCTCACAGGCTGGCGATATGACGATATGAAAAATGACCATATCGCCCAACACTAGTCGGGGCCATACGCAAGTATACGCCGTATGCTTACTTTTTTCCTCTGGCTGTTTGCGTATTACGACTTCTACGGATCGATATTTGCGTATACCCTCGGTATATAATGGTGTCCCATACAGTTGTGTGAAACTCGTGATTCTTTGTTGTAATTGGTGCATATCACTTCAGTCATTCTACCTTTTCCGGCCCATCATCGACTGAGTGCGCGTGTCCGCTGCATTGAGAGAACTCCACTCAATGCCGCTTTTGTTTCTCACCTACGAGCAGGGAGAGCCTACTGGCCATCGGGAGCACCGGGACATTCGTGGATCGGTCAACTAGTGAGCCAATCGCTGAAGCGAGGAAGACCTCCCCCACATTAGGCACTGTTTTTAAACTGTTTTACAGCGAACTGTAAAAAGCAAATACTCCAAAAGTGTGAATTGGCGCAATGCAATGCATCGGCCAGCCGCGCGCAATGTAAAGTGATAAACAGCGCAAGTAGCTTCATCCATTCAGATGTGACACAGAATTATTGTTATAGTCGTGTGATATGAGAACATTAAAGGTTCTGTAGTGATGCTGGCTGAAAACAGCCACGACAATGTAAACTGCATGAAGAGGTAAACTGGAAAACACCAATACATAGGCTTGTCAATTCAGCACCATAGTAATTTACCATGGTTTTACTTCTTGTGACCACCATCTTACTGATACTAATTATCAGCAAGAACTTCTCTCTTTAGATGTTTAGTTCTAATTAATTTTAATATAAGTAAAATGTTGATTCAGTAAGAGCACGATTAAAGATAAATGTCAGTGTCTTATATAAATTAGGTGTGTATTATTTACAAATATTAAAGTTCTTAAAGGGATAGTTCACCCAAAAATAAAAATGATCATTTACTCAACATCATGTCATTCCAAACCTGTATGAATTTCTTTCTACTGTGGAACATATAAAAAATGAAGATAATTTGAGAAATTCAAGACACTTTGTATACAGTAGGGTAAGCAAAATGGTTTGGTAACATTCTACAAAATGTCTTCTTTTGTATTCCACAGAAGAAAGTAAGTCATACAGGTTTGGAAACACATGAGGGTGAGGAAAGGATGACAGAATTTATTAGAAGTAGGCCTAAATTTTCTGCATTCTAGCTCAAAATCATTGCTTTATTGTCAAGTGCATTTCTGTCTGACAAAAAATGCAGTTTTTTGAATTCAGCTTTGAATTCAGTAATATCCATCATTATTTGTTTCTGTCCTGTTTTATTTATTAATTTAGTTACTCCAATTGAAGGCCCTATAACCCAGAAAAACATTCATGGGGCTCGGGGCCGGATATGTCCAGGGCCAAATTTTAACCCCAGTCCAGCCCTGCCTACACGCAAAATCCCCTTGCTGGAAGTATAATTCCCTTCCTAAATAATACAATCAGCGTATAAATGCATAAAATAAAACATTAAATTCAGATGTATCTGTGAAGCACTTTTCACAATGAATATAATTCCAAAGAAACATGTTGAAATTATAGAGAACTGTAATAATGTAGTCGACAGATGGGCTGGAACAACCTGGAAGTAATTTTAATAATCTATCGAGTAATTTAATTTTAAGTAATTAAAAATAATCTATCGAGCAATTTTAGAGTGCACTGTATTGATATTACTAAATTACTATATAAATTACTAATTAACCAACAACAATAATATATATATATATATTGGTGGTGGTGGTGGGACGGGGGGCTGGGGGGGCGACTGGGTAATAGTAAACCACTTTTTTATTTAGGACTACACCACTGCTGTAAACACACTCACACATCTTCACTGTTGTGTTGTTCTTGATGTTTCTCTCTTCTTGTGTTCAGGGGCCTGTGATCTCACACTGGATCCAAACACAGCAAGCACTCGACTCGTTCTGTCTGATGAGAACAAGAAGATCACACGAGTGTTTGATCGTCAGCCGTATCCTGATCATCCAGAGAGATTTGATCGTGTTCCTCAGGTTCTGTGTGTTGAGAGTCTGACTGGCCGCTGTTACTGGGTGACTGAATGGATCGGATATGATCTGTTATATCAGTGTCATATAAAGGAATCAGCAGGAAAGGAAGGAGAGATGACTGTTGGTTTGGAGTCAATGACAATCCTGGAGTCTGATCTGCTCTAATAACAGATTCACTGTCCGTCACAATAAGAACAGAACTGATATACCTGCTGTTCGTTCATCCTCTAAGAGAGCAGGAGTGTATGTGGACGTGTCGACCGGCTCTCTGTCCTTCTACAGCGTCTCTGACACACACACACTCACACACTTACACACACTCAACACCACATTCACTGAACCCCTCTACGCTGGATTCAGGGTTGATTATGATTCCTCAGTGTCTCTGTGTGATATTAAATGATAGAGAGACTCTCTGTAAATCCTCTTTCTGATGTTCACATGCTCACAAACTCATCAAATCTCACATCATTACATTTGTATTAATGCATAATTAAATAGTTTTTCATTCTTCATCTAGAAGTTATAAATCTAGATCAGACACACACTGTTATGAATCTTTAATAAACAGAGTAATAAGGTTGTTTTAGTATTTATATTGTAAACTGATGATCAAATTGAATAGACATACATTTGCGACTCATTTAATGATGAACTGGTTTATGATTAACTGATGTGATCTGATGAGATTATGAATAATGATGAATGCTGCTGAACACAGTTGATCTGGCTGTAATTCCAGTCTTTCAGGAGCTTCAGAGCTTCAATCTGCTGCTTGATCACTAGACAATCTTCATCAGCATAGGGCTGTGACGGTGGCAGATTTTTACCACCGCGGTGGTAATGGACCAACAACCGCCGGTGGTGCGGTGTTGTGTATATTTATATATATATAATTCTGAACACAAACATAAATAAATGAGGCTCAATCATCTATTAAAAAACGTACGTGTTTATTTTAGCACTTCTGTCAGTGAACAATCAGCCTGCAAAACACTAAAATAAATATCAAAGAAATAATACAGTTAAATAGGAAAGTAGCCTTAAATAACGCGAGCGGCGAGAACTCACTCTAATCAGTGATGCTGTCTACACTAGATGCTAGATCCCTCACAGTAAACTGCCTTGTCCTATTTATGACATTATACTGACACGAAGTTCAAATGTTCTGTAGACAGACTCAACCTGTTGTGTTGCGACGTGGCGTCCGGTTTAGACACGGTTCCAGTGTTGCCAGATTGGATGGACGATTTCCAGCCCAAAAGCTCACAAAAACCGCCCAAAACTTTAACTGTCAAAATAATGTGATAATGTAAATCAAGGTTGATAAGAGCCATTTTTAACTCCTTATAATGAAATAATGACGACAAAATAATATAAAAATATAATGCTAGATAAATTTCCCATGGATCAAATCGGGGCAAATACATTAAAGAGAACTACCAAATATGATTATAATATGCAAGCAGACACTGTCAAAACGGCAATCAGTGTCAACAGTCAGAATTTAAATGCAAACAAGTGCCCAATATAAGTGATCAGAATTAGCAACACAATTATAGGTATTTCACACTCGTTCATGCACACATGACAGTCAAAGCGGTCATTCTGTATGATAATCCGACAATAAAAAAAAAATTAACAACAATACCTTTGTGTTGCTCTATAATTTCACACAGAAATCTTTCATGAAGTTCATATGTAGAACTTTGCACAGTCAAAACTAACAAGTCCAGCATCTTTAAAGGATACCAATCTGGACCGTTTAAAAGATAAAAGACAGGATCGTATAGATATAAATAGATTTTGATTAAATAATTTAACTGTGCTCTGATTTCGGAGTTGCAGTGATACAGCCTTCATGTCATCTCCGCAACAGGTGTAACGTTAATTCACGTTTTGAGAGTTTTGAAACACTCTCCACTCTTTACCATCAAACTTATATTTAGGCATTATATTGATGCACACTTGGGCTTGTTTGTTAACCAATTAACCTACACAATTTATATGTTTTGAAAACCGCCAAACTGACCAAAAACCAGTCCAAATTTTGTCCACCCGCCCAAGCCAATATTTACCCGCGCAATCAAATTCAAAACCGCCGGGAACCCGCCCAATCTGGCAACACTGCACGGTTCACTGTTCCGCCACCAAGCAAGCGGGAGCGTTAACTCCTCGTCTGCACGCGCTCTCTGTGGAATAGGAATCGCGGCGTATGTTTCCACATTTCTTGTTGGCATCTTCCATTTACCGCTGTCTCGCTCGTATTTGGCCAGTTTGGAGAAAGCCTCACCAACACAAACCTGACCAGCCGGGCGTTTACGATCACGTGAACTTGAAGACACTTGTACAAACGCGGATGGGTGACATGAATGGAAATGATTCCAGATCGGCGATGTAGTATTTGGTTTCCCAACAAGGTCCATCGCTCATCACGAAATACATTTGCTGAATGCAGAATAAACTGTATTTTCCTGCGCTCAAACCTGCCAATCTAAAGGAAACGCTGTGTATGGCGTTTGAGGTAATTTGTGAATTAGCATAGATTTCTAGTCTAAATAAAACAATTGGCAACCGTTACTATATTACACTTGTATACAAAACGTTGTATTATGCTTGTTATAAAGTGTGTGACGTCACGTGCACTACCGCGGGTGGCACTAGACAACCGCGGTGACGACCGACCACCGCCGGTGACGCGGTTGTCACGGAAACCGTCACAGCCCTACATCAGCATCTCTTCTTCTGAAATGATTGTCTTTTCTGCTTTATTAGGCCTCCACGAGCACAACAGCTTTATATGACAGGAGCGACACAGCAGCCTCAGCTCTCACTCAAATAACATTCACATCACTCTCTGCTTAGCAGAAGTGTAAAGTCCTGTCATATGTTTATTCCACCCATGGACTCAGCAGCTGATTTCACAGAGGAGGAACCAAGTCATTCCTTTCAAATCACAAGCAAGTCTCAAGTCAAATCCCAAGTCCTCAAAGAGTTAAAGTTAATGTTAACTTTAACTTTAGTTAACATACAATGCCACCATAATTGTGGTCAAGGTTTGCTTTAGTTTGTCTCTTGATCCTTTAGTAATTTGCTTCTAAGCAATTGCAATATTTTTTCACAGTGAACATTTGTGCATTGCTGAATCAAACTTTGAATTAGCAGATTAATTTACGCTTTCTGCTTATAACTCATGATCAGTGTTGGGGAAAGTTACTTTTAAAAGTAATGCATTACAATATTGCGTTACTCCCTAAAAAAAGTAACTAATTACGTTACTTAGTTACTTTTTATGGAAAGTAATGCGTTACATTACTTTTGAGTTACTTTTAAAATCTGGGCAGGTCTTGCTTTTTTGTTTTTAATATAAAAAAAGTTATTTTTACAAATGTAAAAGCCCTTTTACAACAAAAGTGAAATGAATACACCTCAGGCTGAACGAAATGTAAATTCATGTCTGTACAGTAGAGGGTGCAGCTCAAACAAATCGCATGAAAAATATGACGCAGGAGAAGAAAGTTTAACACTATTCAGCAATAACTAAAGTAAAACACAAATGTGTCATTTTTTGCTCAGTATGGTTGAATTTAATCATCGAAGTTCAGTAGCAAAGACATGGGTTAATAAAATGGGATTAAATAAATAAATGATATTGGTCTTACTTAATAATTATTGAAGGTTTGTATAATATTTTGAGCTTGCATTTAACCGTTTTTATTCATTTTGAGGAATACTAAATCTGTTTTAGTGCAGATGAGATGAGTAAATACATGTTCATTTTTAGTCTAGAATTACAGTAAGATCATGTTCACACACAACGCCTCTGCACTTACTCCCCATTTCTCTCAACATGAGAGCTGTCAGTCAAGACATGGGAAACAAAGTAACTGGAGTTACTTATTTGAAAAAGTAACTCCGATATTTCCTTCTAAATTAAAAAGTAATGCGTTACTTTACTAGTTACTTTTTTTAAAGTAATCTGATTACGTCACCTTTATTTATATAGTGCTTTTAACAATACAGATTGTGTCAAAGCACTTAACAGTATCAAGTTGGAGGATAGAGTGTCAGTAATGTATAATAATAAGATTAAACACTCAATTTTCAGTTAAAGGCATTTCATTATTGAATTCGGAGATGTCATTGTCTAGCTAAGTTTAGTTTAAATAGTATCTGTGAAATCAAATTTACGATAATCGCTAGAAATTACGTAACTCATGTTACTTGTAATGCGTTACCCCCAACACTGCTCATGATGAATGAACATCATGAAGTGGTCTCTTTCTTTGGTTTATTGACTGACATTCAGCTATTACTGAATTGCTTAAAAAAATCATTCAACAAATGCCACTGTAATGCTTCAATATTAAAAAAAGACCTGCATCAGCTCAGGCTTTTAGACATGAAGACTTTTCATACGATCCTCAAACAATTTTTCATACTGCAGTGCATGATGGGAGTTTTTACTATGGTGTTACCCAGCATGCATTGCAGCATGAAGCATTTTGTTGATTGTCACCATTGTTAAGATTCATATGCTGGTTCTTGATGTCTGTGTGTGTCTAAATAGTACTGGAGTTCAATTTTTTATGTGTATTACATAGATTTAAAATTCATTCACTTTAACTATTAGAGCAACACTTTCATTGCATGCTGTAGTTTCACATGGTTGGTAATGCAAAACCTAAACATATAAAAAATGAAACCTGAAAAAAGGTATTTTGAATAAGGCCAGCTCATGATGACTATCTCATCATATAAAAGCAGCTAATGTCTCCTCACTGTACAGCACTGACCTCACTGCTTTACAACAGCACATGCATTGCTACAGAGAGAGATCTAATGCAGGAAGTCAAGGGTCAAGAGCCCAACTAAAGCAAACACTGATCCCCATGATGGTGGCATCATTTTAACCAATAAAATATCAACATCAGGGGCCGTATGTATAAAGCCACTCAGAGTAAAATTTTAGTCCTAAGTGTGTCAAAATTCTAAGAATGATGTAATTTTACTCTTATTCCTAGACTTAAGTATAAGAGTGATTCATAAATGTTCCTAAGTGTTAAGACTAGGTCTCAGCTCCTACATTATTTAAGGCTGTTTTCACACCTGGCCCGTTGTTTCAGAACCTGGCACGTTTCCCCCCTTAGCTCGGTTCGTTTGGGCATATGTGAACACGGCAATCGTGCTCGGATCCGCACCATAACAATCGGTCCGAGATCGCCTGAACGAGGTGGTCTCGGCTCGATTGAAAACGAACTCTGGAGCGGTTCGGTTGTAGTGAGAAAGCAATCCGATCCAACGGACCAACGAACCAGGCTATATCACGCTGTATAATGGGTAATTACGTAAGTTCCGTGAAAAGCAGTGGGTGTGCACGTCTTCACCATTCAAAATCAAAGCGCGCCTTTCATTTTATAATGCCATCTTAATGCTCTTTGTAGTAGGTGCATTTTGTTTTGCCAATGAGAGGACTGACCAATGAGAGGACAGTTTACTCGCATGTGACTTGTATTAACAATTTTGGTCCATTTAGAAACTTTGCCGTGTGAAAGAGAACCGCACCAACAATAAAAAGCAACATTGTGACATATTGGAGTTATATGATGATATGTAGTTGATAAAATTATACAAACTTGATTATCAAGATCAAAAAGTCTTTATTTTTTTTGTAACTGACAAAGAAAGAAATTTAATAACCTCTTCCACTCAACAAGTCAATGCTCTAACTGCAGAAATGAAAGTAGTAATAACGTTTTTGTTCTTTTTTTTTTTTTGGCTGGAAAATTGGAAAAATGCACCAATGCACCGGTGATGATACTGTAAGCAGGGTCTTACATATTGTAAGACTGACCCCACCAATCACAACAGTGGCCAAAAGTGATGCGTGGATTTTTTTTTTTTTATGACCCCACATTTCATTTAAACCATCAAAATACAAAGGAAAAAAAAACACTGACCAGTGTTGCCAACTGCTTTCAATTGAAAGTAGCTAAAACTGGTCACTTAATGTTGCTAGATGACCTCATAAAGGTGAGTTCACTGATCTATATTTATATTTATTTAGATCAGTGAACTCGCCTTTATGACGTCATGGGAGAGTCTCGGGAATGTAGATAAGGTTTGTCCAAGAAATTGATTTTGTTGCTAGGCTTTTGTTCCGGTGGCTCAGTGGTAGAGCATTGCGTTAGCAGCGCAAAAGGTTGTGGGTTCGATTCCCAAGGAACACACATACTGATAAAACATGTATAGCCTGAATGCACTGTAAGTCGCTTTGGATAAAAGCGTCTGCTAAATGCATAAATGTAAATGTAAATGAAAAAAAGTCTCTAAAGGGGTGAGGAAGTCACTAAATCTAGTGACAAATCACTAAATTGGCAACATTGGCACACTGACTACAACATAAGTTATTAATATTTCATTGGTCCCCTTGTTTTGCATGTGTTTCTTTGTATGACAGCATGGCCAAAAATTATGACCGCACAAATTGGCATGTTTCATTGCATTATTATCACAAATAAAACAACTGACTCTAAGCAACTATGCAATATGCTTACAAAATCTTGATTTTTTTCATAGGCCGGACATCACCTTGGCCACTACTATATGGCAGTTAAATGACTTTCCAACTGACCACCAAACCATATTGCAAAAACAAGCCACTTTTATGAGGATTGTGGGCTTTCCTGGAGTTGTTGGAGCCATTGATGGAACTCATGTTCACATCATTGCTCACATCAACTGTTTAATCAAGTAAATAAGGCACAAATCTGTACATAAATCTTCTGTTCCAGATTCAGACACATTATTATTATTATTATTGTTAAGGCTTATTTAAATGTTCTGTTTCATGTCAGATATGTATGTTTATATGTATGTATGCATGTATGTACCAAGAGCTTCTTAAAAACCACAACAAATTCCTCGTGTGTTTGCACACACTTGGCGAATAAAGCTGATTCTGATTCTGAATCTGATTCTGAACTGTAAACGAGGAGACATACCAATACAAAACGAAGCATCAGTAAGAATTTGTGATAATTTTGCACAATGCAAAGCATTAAAAAAAAAAAAAAAAATATATATTATATATATATATAAAATATTAAAATATTTCAGTGTCTTAATGAAATGATTTTATTGTAAGGCAAGGCAAGGCAAGGCAAGTTTATTTATATAGCACATTTCATACACAGTGGTAATTCAAAGTGCTTTACATAAAAGAAAGTGAAATAATCATTCACAGCAATAAAAACAAGGAATTAAAAATAATAAAACAAGGAATTTTAAAATGATATAGAAATTGATTTAAAATGAAATTTAAATTTGTAGTTAGATTAAATGATTGGTGTTGTGCTGCTGACACATGAGCAGGCTCACTATTGGCTGATTCAGAGGTCAAGGTCAGCCATTTTGTGTTGACATCATTGTAGTCCTTAGTTCACAACACTTAAGTGTCACCTCAGTCAACACTTAAGAATCAGTCGTAGACTTTACTGAAAGTTGCTTTTAGCTTCTTTATAAAAGTATCCTACTCTTAGAAAAGTCCTACTTTTTACTAAGAATTTTTTGACACTTAAGTCAAAGCTTAAGACTATTCTTAAGAGCATTTCTGAGAAGTTTTATACATACGAGCCCAGGGACCGTATTCACAAAACATCTTAAGGCTAAAAGTAGCTCATAACTTGCCGATTTAGGAGAAAATCTTAAAAATAATGGGTGTGTCAGTAATAAAATTTAAGACTCCTAAATTTTTGCTCTAAGAGTATTTCACAAAGCGTTTTAGCACTAAAACTAGCTCCTAAATCTGTGAAAGGTTAGGAGTAGTGAAGAGGAGTCCTAAGTCACTAAGACCAAACCACAAACTATCCTAAAATGGCTGTTCTGGCAATCTGCCTCAGAACGTAAACATGGAGATAATGAGCTTTTAAAAAGGTATCACCTTTGGTTTTGAAAGTTATCCCAACTCCAAATTTTCCTTTGATTATATCCTTATTTTCATTAACCAGTTTGGCAAGAAGTTACAGCTGCTCTTGCGACCAGTTTGGTTTGCTTTTACGCTTGCATGTCTTACTATCAGCCGTGATTATTCTACTCTGTTAATTAAAAGGCTGTTTAAATGCATATTCACTAATTGTTTACGAGAAGCATAAAGGCTGACAATTACCTGAACATATACAGTACATATATATTATATTGTTTAAATGGGGTCATATGATGCAATTTCAAGTTTTCCTTTCTCTTCGGAGTGTTACAAGCTGTTCATGCATAGATAAGATCCCTGAAGTTGCAAAGACTAAAGTCTCAAACCCAAAGAGATATTCTTTATAAAAGTTAAGACTCTGCCACGCCCTCCTAAAATTGCTCATTCAAACACGCCCCCACATGTCTACGTCACGGTGTGGGGAGATTTGCAACACACCGCCCAAATGTTTACGCAAAGAAATAAAAAAAAATATTCTCGCTGTAGTATTGTTGCTGCCGCCGGCACCATGTCCTGGAGACGCTGTGTTTCGTTGTGAAAGAGAAACTACTTTGTTTGGGATCCAAAAGAGGACACAACTAGAAATCAGTGGTTAAGTTATATTTACAACACTGTTCCAGAACAGTTCAACCCAAATATTAGAGTGTGCAGCGTATTTTATGGAGGACTATTTCCTGATCCTGGAAGAGAGTAGTCTACAATGTGAACACTATGAATGGCTGTGAACACTATAAAGTGGGGCAATTCCAACGTCGCAAGGACAGTCTGGTGCTTCTGACTCACAGCCTGTAAGTACGTTTCGATATTTAAAGAATTTGCTACTGACTATTCAAACGAGAGTTTGAGCAGTGTAGAGTAGCGCTTGTTTGGAGTTTGAGCTACAGATGCGAATGCAGACGTGGGAGAATGTTAACGAGAAACGTAAAAAGACGTATGAATTAATTATAATCAGCATGACATGATCCACGTTTATAGCGGTGTGTTTTTGGGTTTTGTTTTTCGTCGCACTGGCCACAGACTGTAAAAAGGCCGGGACACGGCATCACAACATGGGAAGGGGCGAAACATTTCCGTCACACGCTTGAGGTATTCGGCCAATCATAACGCACCGGATAGCTGGCCAATCAGAGCACACCTCGCTTCTCAGAACGATGAGCTTTGTAAAAATCGGTACGTCTCAGAAAGGCCGGGCATAGAGGAGCAGGGTCAATATACACTAAAAAGTGCCTTTGGTGTCCTCACCAGAATCACTCAGTCATCATGACCATAATGCAAAATAAAGAAATTCTGAGGTTTTAATATAAATGTCCAAATGTTTACACGCATACAATTACAGTGTTAAGTCTCTTGAAATACATTTTTCTCATTTTATAACATTTTCTTTGATTGGATGTATGATTATGGCATGTCCCTCACACTGCTCAGCTAACTTCGGTGAGTGTAAAAAGCAGATAAATGACATAAAATTAAAAAAACTTTTTTGAATGTTCTTATTGTCCTCAACAAGTTATTTGATAAAACAAGTAATTTTGATCATTTAGATTCTGTTTTCATAATAATATTAAGCATTTTGCACATTTCCCTGAAATTGCTGTCCACCCTGTCATAATGTGGTAAACGCCCCTTTAAGAAACCCTCTGAGGTACAGTGTTAATTTTGGCAGGCATTTTTGATTTAGTCTTAGTCTTTATCTTGAGACGAAAATGCTTAAAGGGATAGTTCACTTTGCAATTAAAATTTGGTATCTATCAGCTTACCCCAAGGGCATCCAAGATGTAGGTGTCTTTTTTTCTTCAGTAGATCCAATTTTGATGTTTTTAGGTCAAACCGTTCTAGTCTGTCAATCATATAATGGCAGGTATAGGTTACTGTCTCTATAAGAGGAAAAAAGAACATGCACAGAGAAATCCAAATTAAACAATTCCCCATCGTAACTACACATTGATGGCCTAAGACACGAAACGAGCGGTTTGTGTGAGAAAACGAACAGTATTTATATCGTTTTTTTACCTCTTGTACACAACCATGTCCAAGTGATCTGAGTGCGCACACATCCGATGTGTGACGTGTGTGTGTGCGCTCTGGCTCACGCTGCATTCACACGGGGCGTCGGCGTCAACGCTTGACGGAGGGCGTGTCTGAAGCGTGGTGCTGACGCGCCGTCATAGTTACAACAACCAATCACATACTTCTCTGGTGTTGCATGAATGGGATTGGGTCTTTGCATGAGGCGATCTGATTGGCTGATGCCTCCGTTGGCGCTTGAAAAGTTGCGTCAGCACCACGCTTCAGACACGCCCTCCGTCAAGCGTTGACGCCGACGAGCCAGAGCGCGCGCACACACACGTCACACACCGGATGTGTGTGCACTCAGATCACTTGGACATGGTTGTGTACAAGAGGTAAAAAACGATATAAATACTGTTCGTTTTCTCACACAAACCGCTCGTTTCGTGTCTTAGGCCATCAATGTGTAGTTACGATGGGGAATTGTTTAATTTGGATTTCTCTGTGCATGTTCTTTTTCCCTCTTATAGATACAGTGACCTATACCTGCCATTATATGATTGACAGACTAGAAGGGTTTGACCTAAAAACATCAAAATTGGATCTACTGAAGAAAAAAAGACACCTACATCTTGGATGCCCTTGGGGTAAGCTGATAGATACCAAATTTTAATTTCAAAGTGAACTATCCCTTTAATAGTTTTAGTCACATTTTAGTCATTTGAGTCTTTCATAGCTTTAGTCTAGTTTTAGTCTACGAAAAGTCATTGCATTTTTGTCAACTTTTAGGCATTACTTTGTCAAACTGCAGTTACCAACATTTATTTTGGTAGCTATTTTATACAGGTGCATCTCAATAAATTAGAATGTCGTGGAAAAGTTCATTTATTTCAGTTATTCAACTCAAATTGTGAAACTCGTGTATTAAATAAATTCAGTGCACACAGACTGAAGTAGTTTAAGTCTTTGGTTCTTTTAATTGTGATGATTTAGGCTCACATTTAACAAAAACCCACCAATTCACTATCTCAACTAATTAGAATACTTCATAAGACCAATAAAAAAAACATTTTTAGTGAATTGTTGGCTTTCTGGAAAGTACGTTAATTTACTGTATATGTACTCAATACTTGGTAGGGGCTCCTTTTGCTTTAATTACTGCCTCAATTCGGCGTGGCATGGAGGTGATCAGTTTGTGGCACTGCTGAGGTGGTATGGAAGCCCAGGTTTCTTTGACAGTGGCCTTCAGCTCATCTGCATTGTTGGGTCTGGTGTCTCTCATCTTCCTCTTGACAATACCCCATAGATTCTCTATGGGGTTCAGGTCAGGCGAGTTTGCTGGCCAAACAAGCACAGTAACACCATGGTCATTAAACCAGCTTTTGGTACCTTTGGCAGTGTGGGCAGGTGCCAAGTCCTGCTGGAAAATGAAATCAGCATCTCCATAAAGCTTGTCAGCAGAAGGAAGCATGAAGTGCTCTAAAATCTCCTGGTAGATGGCTGCGTTGACTGTGGACTCAGAAAACACAGTGGACCAACACCAGCAGATGACATGGCAGCCCAAATCATCACTGACTGTGGAAACTTCACAATGGACTTCAAGCAACATGGATTCTGTGCCTCTCCGCTCTTCCTCCAGACTCTGGGTCCTTGATTTCCAAATGAAATGCAAAATTTACTTTCATCTGAAAAGAGGACTTTGGACCACTGAGTTCTTTTTCTCCACAGCCCAGGTAAGACGCTTCTGATGTTGTCTCTGGTTCAGAAGTGGCTTGGTAGCCCTTTTCCTGAAGATGTCTGAGCGTGGTGACTCTTGATGCACTGACTCCAGCTTCAGTCCACTCTTTGTGAAGCTCTCACAAGTGTTTAAATCAGCTTTGCTTGACAGTATTCTCAAGCTTGCAGTCATCCCTGTTGCTTGTGCACCTTTTCCTACCCAAATTCTTCCTTCCAGTCAACTTTGCATTCAATATGCTTTGATACAGCACTCTGTAAACAGCCACACCTTTCAGTTTCAAGTTTCAAGTTTTATTTGTCACATACACGACTATACAGAGATTGTATAACCAGCAGTGAAATGAGAGTCGGGTCCGCTCCATGGACAGTGCAAATATTGAAAAAACAACACAAGGGAAGTATACATAAAATAAAATGAATAAAAAATAAGATATAAAGAATAAAATATAAAATATAAAAGAATGTGCATGACAGTATGCTGTATAATTAAATATTAAGATAAGCATGACTGTACAGAGAGGAATGTGCAAACAGGTTGAACATGGTTGACATGAAGCAGCCAATCACAACAAAATAAAATAAATATAAAAATAAGATAAGATATGTTACAAGACACAGAAAGTGTTGTGTGCAAATGTGCAAATGACACTGACAGTATGAGGTAGAGTAATGAGTGTGTGATTAGTGATTTGAAGTAAGTCAGATGATGTTAAGAGGCTGAGTTTGAGTTCAAATTAATAAATTCTTCAGTAATGACCTTCTGTGACTTACCCTCTTTGTGGAGGGCATCAATGTTCATCTTCTGGATCATTGCCAACTCAGCAGTCTTCTCCATTATTGTGGTTTCAAAGAACAAGAGATACCCGTAATATATACTGTAGGGATGGTCATTAATTGAAACTCAAATGTAAATAATCTAATATTTTGAGATACTGATTTTTGACTTTCATGAGCTGTAAGCTCTAATCATCAAAATTAAAACATTTTTTTTTTAAAATGTTTTACTTTACATGCAATGAATCTAAAATATATGAAAGTTTCACTTTTTGAAATAACTTACAAGAAAAAATGAACTTTTTCACGACATTCTAATTCATTGAGATGCTCCTGTATGTAGTATTCAAACAAAAATAGTCATCAATTCTTCTCTCTTTAGACCAAATCAATTAAGCTTATGAGAAATTTGAATCAAGGATTGAATTTGGAAAAACTGGAATAAATTTTCATTGTTTGGTTTTGGTAATTTTTCAGATACAGTATGTTTACTTAAGTATACATTTATTTAACATCTTTTGATGGTTAACATTGATGACACAGATAATTAGGAATGCTGTCCATTTAAGACGGAAGGTATGCATGTAATACTGACACACATTCAGTTTTCACCCACCTGTTTACGCTCACTAAAGCCCAATTTATACTTCTGCGTCGGACCTACGCCGTAGCCTCTACGCCGTAAGCTGTGCGTCGGTTTTCATTTATACTTCTGCGTCGTTGTCCGCGTCGATGTGCAGTACACATGCAGACCGCTAGTCTGCAGTGTCCACGGGCAAGTTGCTTGTGAACCCGCAGTCCCACGGCAAAAGCCGAAGAAGAAGCGGCTCGTCGGAGAAGCATTATAGCTGTGACAGCGGCAAATAAATATCAAATCATTAAATCATTATTTAAAACTACAAAAAAGGAGACAACAACGGAACAGGAGAAGATGGCATTCTTTCAATCTCCACAAGGACATGTACCACGGCAGATCAACATTGTTTGTCGTGGACAACTACTGATGTACTATAATAAATGATAAGACACTTGTTCTTTGCTTTGTTTTATTTTAAATATGAAGGTGTAACATTAAACAATATTACAGTGATCATAAACGCACACAAAACTCAAGTACAAATAGAGGGAGGGGTTCTAGCAGACCAATCACAGCACTTGCGTTCTGCGTAGAATTGACGCGCTGTTAGATTTTTGGAGAGGTGCACGTCAGGTACAGCGTAGGTTATGGCACAGGCATTTGCGTCTGCGTAGGCTACGGCGTAGGTTCAACGCAGAAGTATAAATTGGGCTTTAAGCCATAACCGACTGTATTTACGTGAGATACGACTCTACACGATAGACATTTGGACAGCTGTGTGTGTATTTGAGCACTGAGATCTGATCGCGCTCTGTATGAGAACTGAAGAAGTGGAGCGCGAGAGAGAGAGAGAGAGAGAGAGAGCACTTCTATCAGCACGATTCCGCCTATCGTGCCTTCACTAACTTTAAGTTAATCGACAACGAATTGTGACTCCTGGGAAAACGGGACGTCTGGTCACCCAGTCCCTAACCCTTCAGGTGCTGAGGCCATTGTTTCAGATCACTAGTTCATGTTTTGCTAGCCTATCCGTCCACAGCGGCTGCCATACTGAGACTAGATAAGAAAACGCCCCTTATCCAATGACAGAGACGCACATTTTGAAAGACAAGACAGTTTACTTAGCCTATAGGATGTATTTTGAATGTCCGGTAGTCCTCAAATAACATTTTAGTCCCGTCTCGTCTTGTTAACGAAGACGCGGCATCAATTTTGTCATAGTTTTATCATCAGATATTAGTTTTAGCTCGTCATCGTCTCGTCTTAGTCACAGATAAAAGGTTCGTTGACGAATATTTTTCATCATCGATGAAATGAACACTGCTGAGGTACTCAGTGACATCCCCTCCCCCATTATGCCTTTCTTCAGTGGAGGTTAAAACATCTGCTGCACACACAGTAAGTATCTACAGCTATATTTCCTAATTTTCCTCATATTATGTTTGTAGTTCAATGTTGTCAAGCTTAACATGTCCACCCTGTCATAGTGAAATATTAATTAATATAAAAACTTTTCAGA
Source organism: Schizothorax lantsangensis (assembly GCA_027422415.1). Lineage (NCBI taxonomy): Eukaryota > Metazoa > Chordata > Actinopteri > Cypriniformes > Cyprinidae > Schizothorax > Schizothorax lantsangensis. Next base: position 272,403 of record JAPDDO010000210.1, on the reverse strand, counting down.
AATTGAAAATATTGCTTTTAAACAGTAAGTCAGCTTCAACAGTGAATCATTTTTCTAGCTGCAGGTACACCATGTGCTCATTAAATGCTAACTTTAAAAAATGTCCACCCTGTCATTGTCCACCCTGTCACCAAGTCTTTCATGACAGGGTGGACATGTGCATTGTTTGTGACACATTTTGATAATTTTTTCACATATTACAACTGTTATAACACACACATATTACACCATTATATGCTATACATGACTGGACATGATATAAACTTTTTGGCAATATCTGTATCAGTCCATATAAAGGATAATATTGTAATAATCTATAGTCTGCCTCGACCCAGCTTCCACTCCACAACATGTTTTATCATGCTCATTTCCCAAAATGGTTTAATTATTATAGAGAAGAAGAAAGTCAACAGAACTGTTGACTGTAGACCATTTGGGATGCTCACATCCTGAGCAAATGGTCACAATTGTAGAATGGGAACAGGTGTGGGTCACCGAGAACTACCTCAGACAAAGGGGTGTCAGAACTTAATTAACATACAGACTACAGCTGTTACAACCGGAGCGACTTCATTTACATGAAGGGTAGTAAACTGAAAATGTATAAAAGGTTTGAACTTAGGATGTTCTGGGTTCATTTCAACTCCGTTGGACCCAAAGTACTACATGTGCTTTGTCACTGCTATGCTGCAATAAACATCTTCAAGATCTTCAAAGTCCTTATATTTTTTCTTACAATATTGTCCTTATAAATTCTATATAATGGATTTCATTGACTGTTTGAAAAAAATATAGCCCTAACAATGTAAATGAATAAAACTAGGCAAGCCTAGTTTAGCTGGACCACCTATTGAAGGGGGGAAACAGCCATTTGTAAGGGAAAGTTTTGAATTGTTTTGAAAAAAATAAATATATATATATATACGTATATATATATTTTTTTTTTCAGGAATGAGTCTAAGTGGAGCTGAGATAGCAAGGAGATATAGGGAACAGTGTGATGCTGACCCAGAAAGAAGAAGAAAGTACCTTGAGAAAGAGAGGGAAAAATGGCAAAAAGACAGACGGACTGGAAAGAAGAAGGTTATTATTGAGCTCTGTGAGTGAGAGAAAAGGGCAAAAAGAAAGAAATGGAAGGAGGCAAAAAGGCAAGCCAGGGCCAGAGCTAGTGCATTGGTACAGTCAGAGACACCACCCAACTCTCCTAATATTCTCGAAACTCCTGAAAATCAGCCTGAGCCAGGCCCCTCCAGGTTAGAATATGGAAGTTTAGATACAGAATTCATTAGAAAGTTTAGTTTTATTTGAAGGACAATTATCAACTGTTTATTTTCCACATTAATTGTAATATTGTTAACTAACTCCATAAAATCATACAAAAAAAATCTAACAAATATTTTGTCTTAGGCAACGGCATCAAGGGGAATGGATTCGAAGGAATTTGAAGAGAAAACTGAAAAAAAAGATTGAACAATTGGAGGCACAGCTGGCAAAGGAGAAAACTAAAACTGGGAAATATAAAAAGCGTTTCTTTAGGGTCAAGAAAGACAGTGCATCCAAATCACCACATACAAAGTCAATGCTTTGTTGTGCAACCAAAAAGTGAAATCTCCCATCAAAAGAGCTCTTCTTTTCCATACACCCCTGATTGAAGACTTCAGAAGAAAATGCAAAAACAAACAAAGAGAAGCAGTTGATTGCAAAAGTGGTCACTGGAAATATAGTCAAGAAGTACAAGCTCCAAAAGTATGCCCTGTCAGCTTTTGGCTACTCTAAAAGAGAGCAAAGTACCCTGTAGATCTCACCTACTGTGGGAGGAAGTGTGTTAGTGGAACTGAAATTAAAAAGAAAGTTACATCCTTTTTTCTTAGAGATGATGTCAGTCGAATGACGACCGGCTGCAAACAAACAGTCACTCGGCTGAAGATGAAGTTAAATTTGTTAAATTTGCTGATGATACTGTGGTTCTGGGCCTCATTTCCAACAATGATGAGACCGCATACTTGGGTGAGGTAGAGAGACTTACATCATGGTGCCAGGACAACTGTCTCTCTCTGAACATGAGCAAAACTAAAGAGCTGATTGTAGACTTCAGGAAGAGACAGCAGCGGCCCTACACTCCTCTTATGATCAGCGGGACCCCTGTGGAAAGGGTGAGCAGCTTCAACTACCTCGGTGCAAACATCTCCGAGGACCTGACTTGGACTACACACATTCAAACACAGGTCAAGAAAGCCAGGCAAAGACTGTACCATCTGCGACAGCTGAGGAAATTCAGGGTCTCACCAGCAATCCTGAAAACTTTCTATTCAGGGGCCATAGAAAGTGTATTGACTCAGTGCATCTCAGTGTGGTACAGTAACGCCACAAATCAGGACTGCAAAGCTCTGCAGAGAGTCGTGCGCTTAGCTGAGCACATCTCAGGGTCTGCCCTCCCCTCTCTGCAGGACATCTACCTCAAACGCTGCAAAAGCAGAGCTGAAAAAATAATCAAGGACTCAAATCACCCCGGTAACCATCTTTTCACTCTGCTGCCATCGGGCAAGCGCTTCAGGAGCGTGATGGCAAAAACTGAGAGACTGAGGAGGAGCTTCTATCCACAGGCCATCAGGCTCCTAAACTCAGTCTCATAACATCTACAGGACTCAATTTAATAAACTGTAAAAACATTCATTATTCTCCATCATCCGCATTGCTGCTATGTGTACATACCTGGTACAACCTGTTTGCACATTCCTCTTGCACATCCCTGGTTATATTAATATTTATTAAATCCACAGTAGACTGTATTGCACATTTTATTTCATTGCACATTTTACTCCTTATTTTATTTTATTTTATTTTTTTCTTATTTTTTATTTTTTTTCTTATAATTTTATTCTTACCTATATTTATATATATTCTCTTGTGTTATGTTTCATTTTTTTTTTTTTTGCACTGTCCATTGAGCGGACCTGTCCTGACCTACATTTCACTACTGATTATACCCTGTATGATTGTGTATGTGACAAATAATAAAGAAACTTGAACCTTGAAGATGCAAAAGAGGTTACTTACCGACACAATGAAGAACTTGCACAGAAAGTTCCTCTCTAACAACCTGGGCCACATATCATACACCGCCTTCTGCCGTCTCAAACCTTTTTGGGTGGTAACCCCTTCTTCCTCTGACCATGAAACATGTCTATGCAAAAAACACGAGAACTTGCAATTTATGGCCAATGCCTTGCAGGACCACGGGTTTCTGTCTTCAAGAAACATTGAAGAAATGTCTGAAGCAACCATGTGCAACCCTAAAGCCAAGGCATGTGCTTATGGTGCAAGAGTGAGTGCAAAAGATGCCTCCACACTTGTCACCCAATGCTAAAAACTCCTGGGCAAGAGAACATTTCTTTATATCAGTGGAAGACAGAAAAGGTCACAAAGGATGAGAAAATGTCAGCAATAACAGTAAAAAGAGAAATAACAACAACAGAGGAAGACCTACACACCCAATTCCAAGAGAGGCTTTTCCATTTTAGACGCCATGTTTTCAACATCAAATGGCAGTTTGACATCTACAGGGAGCTCAGGAGGAACCTGAAGAACAATGAGTGTGTCTTGCATGTGGATTTTAGTGAAAATTACACATGCAAGTACAGTGAAGAAATCCAGTCTGTGCATTTTGGAGGCTCACACCAACAAGCCAGTCTGCACACTGGAGTGCTCTACACTGCGGGTGAACAGGCGCCTCACACCTTCTGCTCCATATCACCCTCTAAAAGACACGACCCTGTAGCTATCTGGGCCCACCTTGATCCAAATCTAAAGGTAGTGAGAGAAAGACACCCTCAAGTCAGCATAATTCATTTCTTTAGCGACGGCCCAGCAACACAATACAGACAAAAGGGAAATTTCTTCTATCTCTCAATGGAACCCTACAAGTATGGCTTCAAGGGAATAACATGGAATTTCTTTGAGGCTAGCCATGGGAAGGGGGCACCAGACGGTGTGGGTGGGGCCATCATGAGGTCAGCAGACCGGATTGTGGCCCAAGGAGGAGACATCCCTGATGCCCAGAACTTCTATGACAAACTGAGAAGTCTGGACACATCTGTTGAGCTGTTCTTCATCTCAGAGATGGATATTGAATTCAAGCCAGAGGTAAAAGTCAGTTAAAGCAACAGTCAGTAATCCAGCATACTCCATAGTTAATCTACCCCGGTTTGTTTTGGTTATTCTTTTTTATATATTTTGTACATTGCAAGAGGCAATCAAATTCAAGTCTCTGATTTGATGATTTTATTTTTTTTACATGTTTAAAAACTATATAAAAAAATAAATATTTTTTATCTCACTGTAGGTACCTGCAATAGCTGCTGTAAAAGGAACAATGCAAGTCCATCAAGCAATCAGTTTGACACCTGGACAGATGAAGTACAGAGACATTTCCTGTCTGTGTAAAAGAGAGGAAGGCGTTTTGGACTGCTCCTGCTTTAAACTTCAGGAGGTCACTCTAACTGATGTTTCACTTTCATCTGATAAGTCCCCAGCAAGTGGAAAGACACAAGATATCCAAATGAGACCAGAAGTGATTGAATCAAAGCACATCGGAGAGTGGTGCATTGTGAATTATGACAATGAAGGCTACCCAGGTGTCATCATGGATGTAGAAGGGCACAGCGTTAAAGTCAAGTGTTTACACCGCAATGGCACAAACAAGTTCTTTTGGCCAGGTCCCCAGGAGGACATCAATTGGTACCATGATTGGCAGATTCTTTGCCTAATGCCAGAACCACAAGCTCTGAACAGGCGCTCTCTACAGATTGCTCCGTCTGTTTGGAAGTAGGTGGAAGATCAATTAGAGTGATGCAGAAAATGAATTCTTGAAACTCTATTTAATATTGTTTAAGGGTTTCTTATTCAAAGTTAATCTTGACAAACTATATATCATTCTGAAGGTCTAAGCCTCAAGCATCGATGAAAGATCGCTGTTTTTCGATAGAAAGCTTATACGGAATGTATTTGCTAAATTTGTGTAAGCAGTACACATCAAAACATGTATAAAAAAACCGCAGTACATACCAGATTCATCCTGATAACGACACTCAAACGTATCCACTGCTGTAAATCCCGGTTTAGTTTGAGAGATAAGGGTCCACTGAACAACATTCCATCGAGCACTTTTAGTCCAACGAAACAATAACGTTGTAATTTGGATCGTTATTCATTTGTTTACGTCTCATCTCTTCAGGGAGAGTTATTGTTTGCGTTCGTTATGGAATAAATTATGCTCAAAAACAGCGTCTTGGTGGTAAAAAATCAACACTGTTTTGTAGTATACAGTGTTACACACAGAATGAGACCATCCCAAAAAAAAAAGTGAAAGATACGCGGAAGATTGTTTATTTGAATTCTGGCGCTCCCTCCTGACAGCTCGTGACACACGCTGTGATGCACCTGTCATCTGATGGGGGCGTAACTTAGCGATCGGCTTTTTTTTGACAAATAAACTTTTTTTTTTTTTTTTTCAACATTTTTCATATATGTTTGCGTGTTTTGTGGAGAATGTGCCTGTATCTGTATGATTAACATCTGTATGGCTGATAATCAGCATGTAATTACTGACTGTTCACAGATATCAGTGTGAATGCAGTCTATATAAAAGGCCATTATAATGTGATTATTGACTATATTGGGCAGTCATCTGTATGATTAGCATCTGTATGAATGATCGTCAGCATGTGATTACTAATGTATGAGCAGGAGCATCTGTATGTCAGGAAATCAGAGTATGTACTTGACAATCAAAGGTTTTTGTTTTGATTTTTTTCATCACTCAAAAATTATTGTTATTGTATTTTTCTAGTGCTCAAATAAATCACTTATACGATGTCTAAGATTCTGTCTACTGTTTTATAATTGAAAAACTATGTATGTATAATGACTAAATAGCCTGTAGAACTCTTCAATACATTTGGTAAATATTTTTCATGGTATCTTCTTCAGATTTTAAATATAAACTCATGAGACATGTGACTTTCAACCCATTACTGATTTCATGTATTTTTATATGAAATAAAAAAAAAATCAGTGTGGTACAATTTTTTATCAAGGCACTTCAGTGTCTATAACTTTTTATATTTTTGAGCATTATCAACTCTGGATGATGGATAGTAAAGCCCAAAGGGTCTTCTTTCTAAAGACACCAAAATTGTGTGTGTGGCACACTGAAGTCAGGAGCTGTTACCATTTTAAGTTAGTTAGTCATTTTCAGCTGTGATTCCCAATATGGGGGGTGCTGGTTAACAGGTTAAATTGTCCACCCTGTCATGCCAAGGTCCACCCTGTCATCTTGTTGTCCATCCTGTCATCTTCAACTTTTATTAAAATAAACAAATTATTTTAATAAGTTAGCAAAACCTTGTGTGTGATTTATTAATAAACAAATGAGGGCAAGTAAGTATTGTTTGAAAATTTGACTAAATATCTTTGTTGTTAGATTTTATTTAGAAAAGAATGTGCAACTATCGCATATTTTATTGGGCAATACATAGTTTGTCAGTAATTTCATTATTATCAAAAGACTTTTCCAATTATCTAAAATGTTTTGTTGGTAAAGGGACGCATTATCTTTTTGCAAATCTACATTTTACAATCACTATGCAATGAAAATATATTTATACTACTTTGAATTTGTCCATAACAGGGTTGAAATATTTTGTGGTTTGTTCATATTTTGTCTGCCTACAGTTAAATTATAAAAAGTGCTGGAGCTTGACCAACATGCATTTCTAACAGACTAAGGTCTACTTAATACAACATATGAGGTTAAATGAAAATCTTTTGCAGAAATTGTGAAGTCTCAAAGGCACTTTTTGGTGATTTTGACCCAGCAACAATAATGTACAGTATGTGGAAAATAATGTGTTTTTTGAACCTCGAACCGCGTAAACGCATTGCATTACACCAAATAATGTTCTTTTTAGCAACATCATATGACCCCTTTAATTAGTGACACTTAGCCTGCATTTATCTTTATTTGAATATGGCAACATAATATCGCGCTCTACAATATTTCTATGAATAAATTTCTGACTGAGCCTGCCCCTATCAGCCAATCACTGTGTGCATAGTTAGTAAGCATGCTGACATCATCCATAGCAACGAGGTCAACCCCGCCCTTATTTACTCAGAGCTTAAGACTTCTCTCTATTCTTTAGTAAAAGTTTGTCTCAGCAGCTTTGTGAATAGATTTTAAGAGAAAACTCTTAGCTAAAAACTTTTACTGCTATTTAGGAGAACTCTTAGTGGTAAGATAAAATGTTTTGTGAATACGGGCCCTTATCCTCTGTAATTCTCAATAACAGCAGGTGTTCATCATTAATGCACAATCATCATTTAATTAGTCGCTTAATTATCTCATTAACTTTAACTCATTGAGGACTTGGGATTTGACTTGAGACTTGACTTGGTCCCACCTCAAGCATTTGACTGTCAAATATTCTAGATCTGGGGCCGTATGTATAAAGCCGCTCAGAGTAAAATTTTAGTCCTAAGTGTGTCAAAATTCTAAGAATGACGTAATTTTACTCTTATTCCTAGACTTAAGAATAAGAGTGATTCATAAAGGTTCCTAAGTGTTAAGACTAGGTCTCAGCTCCTACATTATTTAAGAGAGCTGAAGAGGTCTCCTAACCTAGTTAGGAGTAACAAGATGGCAGCAGAGGTGGGTAGTAACGAGTTACATTTACTTGAGTAAATTTTTTGGGTAACTAATACTTTTAGAACCAGGTACTAGAACCAGGAAGTATGAGCACATTAGCCCGGTTCTGTCAACACTGCACTGGCTCCCTACTAAACATCGTATAGATTTTAAAATCTTGTTAATTTCTTATAAAGCCCTGAATGGTTTAGCTCCTCAGTACTTGAGCGAGCTCTTGTCGCATTATAGTCCTTCACGTCCGCTGCGTTCTCAAAACTCTGGCCATTTGATAATACCTAGAATATCAAAATCAACTGCAGGCGGCAGATCTTTTTTCTATTTAGCACCAAAACTCTGGAACAATCTACCAAACACTGTTCGGGAGGCAGACACACTCTGTCAGTTTAAATCTAGATTAAAGACCCATCTCTTTAACCTGGCGTACACATAACACACTACTACACTTCTATTATTCAAATCCGTTAAAGGATTGTTAGGCTGCATTAATTAGATCAACCGGAACCGGGAACACTTCCCATAACACATGATGTACTCGTTACATCGTAAGAAGATTGACATCTACGCTAATATTAGTCTGTTTCTTTCTTATTCCGAGGTCACTGCAGTCACCAGATCAGATGGTGGATCAGCACCTAGAGACGACCTCTACAGCCCTGAACGTCAGCTGAGACCAGGACACCTAGATGAGCCCCAGAGACAGACCCCCAGTGAGGACCCCGTCACCTAGACAGCCATCGGGACAAGACCTCGGGAACCAGTTGAGCCTCCAATCTGACTTTGCAGCAGTTGGAATTGAACTGCTGTGTCGTCTGGTCAGAGGAGAAATGCCCCCCCGACTGAGCCTGGTTTCTCCCAAGGTTTTTTTCTCCGTTCTGTCACCAATGGAGTTTGGGTTCCTTGCCGCTGTCGCCTCTGGCTTGCTTAGTTGGGGACACTTCATTTCCAGCAATATCGTCGACTTGATTGAACAGAAACTTTTTGAACTGAACTGAGCTGGACGATGCCATCACTGAATTCAATAATGAAATGCCTTTAACTGAAAATTGAGTGTTTAATCTTTTTTTTTTAACATTATTGACACTATTTTCCCATTTTGATATTGTGCAGTTGCTTTGACAATCTGTATTGTTAAAAGCGCTATATAAATAAAGGTGACTTGACTTGACTTTTAGAGTATATTTAAAGATGGGTACTTTTACTCTTACTTAAGTACATTTTTAGTGAAAAAACTGTACTTTTACTTCGTTACTGTGGGCAACGCTCCTCTCGTTTCTTTATCTTAATGCAATACAAGTTAAAACTGCTTCAATTTATTACAAACGCGCCGTGTAATTTTCTCTGAGCAATGAGCGATGCCCATTCGCAAATGATTCATTCTTTTGAGTCAACTCTGTTCAAAGGCTTGATCAAACCAGTTGGAATACCATTTAATCGGTTCGCGAATCAGTTTGAATGATTCGTTCAGTTCCCTGCCGCACACGCTGAGTCGTCTGAAGTGGTTCTCACTCAGAGTTGTAACAAAGTTTAAGAACATCAAGAGCGTTGAGCGCAGCGGCGTGCGACCTGTTCCAGGAGGAATGCCTTTGCCTAGACACAATTAATATTGATATTTTCACATTATTTATGCTTGCAGAAATACAGGCTACATTTGTTTACATTTTTCAGAACAGACGGAAGAAGATCCATCAATGTGCATTTGTTTTGTTATGTTCAGATGTTCGGTAGCGGTCATGTGAGGAGTTTTCACTCTTCGTGTCAGAGGTTATATACATATAGGCTATAATACATAATTAATATACTTTGACATATAATTTAATTCAGGGATGCAAATCAGAAATTTCATCAGCTGTTACTCCAGTTTTCAGAGTCATATGATCCTTCTGAAATCATTCTAATATATTGATTTATTAACAGTGTTGGAAACAGTTTTGCTGTTTAATATTTTTTGGAACCTGTGACATTTTGTTCAGGATTCTTTGATGAATAGAAAGCTAAAAAGAGCAGCATTGATCAGTGGTGGCTAGTGGGTTTTAAAATAGAGGAGGCACACTGATTGGTCTGGGGATCCCTGCCGATTAATATTATTAACGTATTTGCTTAACCATTTTAAAATGGCTTTTTGGTTGCTTTTAGTCAGAAAACGTAAAGAAAAGGACTCGTACAGCAAGATAATATAATTTCACTTACCAATCCATCCCTTCTTAAAAGTCTGTGTTAAAAGAGAGCTGTCTGTAGTGCCATTTCATTAAGTCGACTGCTGTAGCCTACATCCAGTGTTCTCCCTTTATTTTTAATTTGCATATACACTGTTTGAATGACAGCTTGGTAAATATGTTGGCGATCAAATATTCAATATCGCTACTCATCATAAGTCATTTACTTCGTACATTATCAGCTCAGCGGGAGACGTTCAATCTAATATCACGTAATTTACGTCTCTATAATGATTGGTTGATATACCAGAAGGGAGGCTAGCCTCCCTTGCCAGGTTTCTTTTCTCAACACTCATCAGCGCTGAAAGTGAACGCTCGATGCCGATTGGCTATTTTTTTTACCAACGGAGGCACGAGAGCTCAGCTCTCCCCCGGCCTCCCCCTCCCCTTCTCTATACTTAGCGGTTGTAATTACATCAGCAGATTCGGCACATTCACGTTTCGCGATAGAAAAGCGGCACTTTTCAACTTCAGTAGCATGTTATGATATTACAGCTGTGAAATTACAAACAAAAAATACATATTTTGAGACGTGAACTGAAATGAATTGTGAGTTTTATTAACATTAAATCGTCCTTCTCCTCCCATTTTCACCTCAAAATTTTGGGGAGGCTGTGCCTCCCTTGCCTCCCCTGACGAGCCGCCACTGGCATAGATAATAAATTAACATATTGGAATGATTTCTGAAGGATTATGTGACACTGAAGACTGTCGTAAAGGCTGATGAAAATTCTGATTTGCATCACTGAAATACATTGCATAAAAAAAACATTACAAATCTTTTGAACGACAGTGTGTGTGTGTGTGTGTATATATTAGGGGTGTCAACTTTAACACGTTAACGCATGTGAATAATCTAAAAATGTTAACACGTTAATATTTTTTTAACGCAAATTAATCGTTTGATAAGGTTTGACCCCAACTACTTCCCGTCATCGCAGCGCGGAAGGTTATCTATCAGTGTGTGATGAGGCAGTAAACAGTGTTGTCAGGGTAACGGCTGTGGCACAAGTGGCTGTGGGCTATTTTGAAAATACAGTCGCGGGAAAAATTACAGAGCCGTGGGTTGCAGTTTTTTGGGCTACTTTTATAATCTACCGCGGCCGCCCAAAGTGTATATAGACAAATACAAATTAAAATAGATCCTTTTACTAATGTGTATCATACTTGGAATGTATACCTGCAACTTCAGAATGGAGAGGCGCTTGTAACATCACAAACAACGTGAGTTTCAGCCACAGCATACAACACAGCAGAAATAAACATGACAACAGACACTATAGATTATAGAAGATAATAAACACACGATTACAATAGGATATGGTTTGTATGTGATTTTCTTGAGATGAATGTGTACATCTGAAATGCTCATTTTTGCAGCGATATAAAAGGCTATAAATAGCATATTTTAACAACAGTAAACAACCAAATTCCACACGTGATCGCAAAAGGACGTTATTACAAACACTAGATGCTGGTTTGAAGTGAGTTCTGAGTAAAAGTGTACTATTAATCTCATAAATTGTCTTATGGAGCATGATGCTAATATTAGCTCTAATGCACCTGCAGAGCAGGTCTAATTCTTCTTCATAATGCATTTTGTCATAATACTTCACGTAAGGTCACAAGAAAATGTTTTGTTGTATTTATTTAGAAATACTTTTGATAGTTGGGTAAATGTATCCTGGGATTGAAGCGATGTGGCTTGGTAAACGTTTTATTGCCAGTATAAAGGCTGATAATGGCTGAATAAGAACAAAAGAATAATGATAAAAGAATAATAAGGATTATGTCTCATATCTGGCAGAGGTGTGAAAGGTTATGTTTCCTTAAACTAGTTTTATTTAAACACATTTACAGGTAAATCCTAGTATTTTAAATTTGTGATTAATCATGATTAATCACAGGCCATGACTGTGATTAACGCGATTACATTTTTTAATCGATTGACAGCACTAATATATATATATATATATATATATATATATATATATATATATATATGAAGAGTTCAGATGCAAAAGCCTCTAGGACCCCTCTGTCAAGCTCCTGAAGTTTGCGGACGACACTACATTCATCGGCCTCATCAAGGACGGTGACGAGTCTGCTTACAGACAGGAGGTTGAGCAGCTGGCTGTCTGGTGCAGTCTTAACAACCTGGAGCTAAACACTCTCAAAACTGTGGAGATGATCGTGGACTTCAGAAGGAACCCCCCTGCTCTCCCCCCACTCACCATCATGAACAGCACTGTGACTGCAGTGGAGTCATTCAGGTTCCTGGGCACCACCATCTCTCAGGACCTGAAGTGGGACAATCACATTGACTCTGTTGCGAAAAAGGCCCAGCAGAGGCTGTATTTCCTCCGCCAGCTAAGGACGTTCAGGAGCTGCTGAAACAGTTCTACTCTGCCATCATAGAGTCTGTCCTATGTTCTTCTATAACTGTTTGGTTTGGTTCAGCTACCAAAACAGACATCGGAAGACTACAACGGACAGTCAGGACTGCTGAGAGGATTATTGGTGCCCCTCTGCCCAGCCTCCAAGAACTTTACACCTCCAGAGTGAGGAAAAGGGCTAAGAAAGTCACTCTGGACCCCTCACACCCAGCTCACTCTCTCTTTGAACTGTTGTCCTCTGGCCGGCGCTACAGATCACTGAGCACAAAAACAGCCAGACACAAGAACAGTTTTTTTCCCCCAGGCTGTATCCCACCTGAACAACACATAACACACCCCGGTACTGTACATCTGTAATAACTCATCAAACCTTCATCTGTACATAGGACACATGCACATTCACAGTTCGGTCTATGGACATTTTTCTTTTCTGTATATTTTAATTTTTTAGTACTATTGTTATTCTTAATTATTGTCTATTCTCTTCATTATTAGTGTTCTTTATTACCTTAATTATATGTTGTCTGCACTATGTTTGTACTTTCTGTACTGGAAGCTCCTAACACCAAGACAAATTCCTTGTGTGTGCAAACACACTTGGCAATAAAGCTCTTTCTGATTCTGATTCTGATTCTGATTCTGAAATGAGCATTTTTATCAGGCTCCTATATTTATGTTCAGTTGTTTCACTTTAATTGCATATATTTTCTATAGAAAAGGACCTATTGCCATTAGAGTAAAAATTACTGAATCTAAACATAGGAACCTGATAAAAATGCTCATTTTAGATGAAAATTTCAGACGGCACTTAGAGGCTTTTGCATCTGAACTCTTCATATATAGATACACTGAACAAAATTATAAACGCAACACTTTTGTTTTTGCCCCCATTTTTCATGAGCTGAACTCAAAGATCTAAGACTTTTTCTATGTACACAAAAGGCCTATTTCTCTCAAATATTGTTCACAAATCTGTCTAAATCTGTGTTAGTGAGCACTTCTCCTTTGCCGAGATAATCCATCCACCTCACAGGTGTGGCATATCAAGATGCTGATTAGACAGCATGATTATTGCACAGGTGTGCCTTAGGCTGGCCACAATAAAAGGCCACTCTAAAATGTGCAGTTTTATCACACAGCACAATGCCACAGATGTCGCAAGTTTTGTGCAATTGGCATGCTGACTGCAGGAATGTCAGTATTTTGTTCAGTATAGACACACACACACACACACACACACTACATAAATGTATCTATATATCTAAATAAAAATAGACTATAGATATACAGTATATGATCCTAACTAGTAACTAACTACTTGAGTAGTTTTTTATCCGATACTTTTTTTAACTATTCAGACTATTACTTTTACTTTTACTTGAGTAAATATTTCTAGAAGTACTTTTACTTTTACTTGAGTACAGTTTTTGGGTACTCTACCCACCTCTGGATGGCAGCAAAGAGGAGGAGACAAACACTTTCCAACGAAGATATGACATATTGGAGTTATATGATGATATGGAGTTGATAGAACGATACAAACTTGATCATCAAGCAATTTTTTTTTGTAACTGACCAAGTAAGAAACTTAACTTCTTCCACTCTACAAATCAATGCTTTAACTGCAGAAATAATAGTAATTATGTTTTTTTCACTGGAAAATTGGAAAAATGCAGCAATGCACCGGTGATGACACTGTAAGCAGGGTACAACATATGTTATTAATATTTCATTGGTCCTCTTGTTTTTGCATGTATTCATAATTTCTTTGTATAACAGCATAGCCAAAAATTATGACCGCACAATTTGGCATGTTTCACAGAGGGAAGTAAAAAAAATTAAATAATAATAATGTGGTTGCATAAGTGTGTAACATTACAAAGAACTGGACATCCCTCCAAAATTGATAAAAATACAAGACGAAAACTGGTCAGGAAGGCTGCCAAGAGGCCTACAGCAACATTAAAGGAGCTGCAGGAATTTCTGGCAAGCACAGGCTGTGTGGTACATGTGACAACATTTTCCCATATTCTTCACATGTCTGGGCTATGTGGTAGGGTGGCAAGACGGAAGCCTTTTCTTACGAAGAAAAACATCCAAGCCTAGATAAATTTTGCAAAAACAAATTTGAGTTTTCCCAAAAGAATGTGGGAAAATGTGTTATAGTCTGATGAAACCAAGGTTAAACTTTTTGGCTATAATTCCAAAAGGTATGTTTGGTGCAAAAACAACACTGCACATCACCAATGGAACACCATACCCACAGTGAAGCATGGTGGTGGCAGCATCATACTTTGGGGCTGTTTTTCTTCAGCTGGAACTGGGGCCTTAGTCAATGTGGAGGGAATTATGAACAGTAAATTACCAATTACCATCCAATTACCAGTCAATGCTGGCACAAAGTCTTCAGGCTTCTGCTAGAAGAAGAGGAACTTCTTTCAGCACGACAATGACCCAAAGCATACATTCAGATCAACAAATGAATGGCTTCACCAGATTAAAGTTTTGGAATGGCCCAGCCATATAAATATACATTTATATTTTATTTTTTTAAATGACTGATCGTTTCGCTAGATAAGACCCTTATTCATCGTCTGGTATCGTTTATAGCCCTTTGAAGCTGCACTGAAACTGTAATTTTGACCTTCAACCGTTTGGAGTCCATTGAAGTTCACTATATGGAGAAAAATCCTGGACTGTTTTCATCAAAAACCTTAATTTCTTTTTGACTGAAGAAAGAAATACATAAACATCTTGGATGACACGGGGGTGAGTAAATGATCAGGACATTTTAATTTAAAAGTGAACTAATCCTTTAAGTTTAGTCTCATAGTAGAAAAAATTCAAAGTGGCTTGAAGTTCAGACTAACGTCTGAAGAGAACAACACTTAAAACAAGAAGGGCTGTTCAACTGAAGAATACAATGAACCAATGAAACTGCATAACTTAATAGGGCTGCAATGAATGCTAGGTGCTGAGTGTTGTACTGTGCTGGTGCCCAGAATGCCTTGCAGCACTAATCCTTTTTTTTTTTTTTGGATGATTGTCATATTAACATACTGGCATCTGTTTCCACACCCCACACAGTGAAGTTGCTCCCACTCTTACACACGTAACATACAGGAGACTTATGTGATTCAGTACCCCTTTTCTTCATTCTTTGTTTAAATGTAAAAAGAAGCTAGAAATACCTTTGCAGCAATAGACTGATAACAAACATCAAGACGCCGTACACAGTGCTGAGAGTGATTGTTTAGATATGTAAATATATGCTGCTCACTTTCCTCTCAATAACAAAATGAACTCACAACAGAAATAATAGCAGTCACAAAACAGCAGTTAGGAAAGCATCTGATCATAGTGAATAGTGATGTGGATATTGTTACGGGGCGAACGAGACGTGAGACGTGCAGATCCATTTGCAAGCTTTATTCCAAGACGTGGTCAAAACACAGGCAGGGTCAGAACATCAGCAAACAGGTATAACACAGGCAAGACAAAGAGTAATCCTAGGGCAAGCGTGGGTCTTTGATTGGCGAACAATATCCAGAGGGCTTGAGAAGAGGGGTAGTCCAATAACATGAGCAATAGTCCAAACGAGGTACAGTACAGAGTCCGAACGGCGAGACAAGGGTTAATCCAAGATACACAGGCAGGAATCAGGAAACAGGCGAACACAAGACTAGACTAGAAACTAAGACTGGAAAAGACTGGCTCTGTAAAGTAGCTATCGCTAGGAGAGTGATACGCGCTAAACAATACTAGAGACTAAACAGAAACACAGAATGGCTCGGTAAGGCAGCTAACACTAGGAGAGTGCTAAACGCTAGAACAATACTCGGCGATCTGAAAGAGGAAGTCCATGGCTTAAGTAGCATGTCTGATGGGAATCAGCTATGTAATCAGTGCATTCAGCTGTGTGTGTCTCATCAGTGCAATGGATGATGGGAACTGTAGTCCGGGGTGAAGTGCATCAGTAGTGTATTGCAAGAGTCCATGTGGTGAGCGAGTGACCTCTGGTGGTGAGTGAACGGAAGTTCATAAACTGGATTCGTCACAATATGTTGTCATCTGCAATTCACTGATCAAGACGATTTCTAGGGCTGCACAAAGGTCAGCTTCACGTCTCCACGAATTTCCAAAACATCAATATCTTCCAGTTTGGTGAAACGATGCTCATAAGTGTGAGCTTGTTTGCCGTTGACAAACACATAGTAATGATCCTGAGTGCAGGAAATGGTGACCTGAAATGCACACACCACACAAATTAAAATAAGTGTTATTTGTACTCATGTCACAAACAAACAAAACCTAAGACTCTCTTACTAAACTCCTCCCAATGCAAGTTTTAAGTCAAGTATAAACCAGTACAATTAAGGGTATGTGCAGGGATCAAAAGCTGTATGCCTACCAGAAAAGGTGTCTCTCTCTCAAGCAACACAAGTCCAGATCGATCCTCTTTACCCCACTTTCCATCCTGATAAGTGTTGCACACAACCACATTCTCATCAAGACAAACACTAAAGTCAAATGCAATTCCAGTTTTGTGACGCAGACTGAACCAGAATCTGTTGGAATAAAAAATAAATAAATAAAAACACAGATTCAGTGATAAGGTGTAAGATATTTTGTCATGACATTTCAAAAGTATTACAAAAAAACAAAAAAAACAATCTGAAACCAGGATGTATCTTAAATCTGTGTCAGACAGAAGTGACAGTGTCAAACCTATTCGCCTGGGGACTGGTGACTCCTTGTATGATGATGACTTTTCCAGGTTTTACTCCATCATGAATGATGCTTTTGTATGGGATAATCTGATTGTGGGTCAAAATAATTTAAGATTTTTATAATATTCTGTAATGTGATAAATAGCATTGTTGTCCAACTTTAAATGGTCCATTAAAATTTCAATGTATAAAATATTTTTTGTAAAAAAATAGTATTATTCAAAAACAAGCAGGTCTCTATAATATGTGAGAGAGACTCGGTTAAGAAAATAAACTAAGAACAAAAATGTAATGTGCAAATCTAGCATGACAGCAGTATTAGACTAATAATAATAATAAATATGTAATAGGATCATCTAGTAGTACTGCTTTACCACAGATCTTTGATCTAGAAGTGTTATGTGTTATGTTGCTGATTATATAAATGGTTTCTGTACTAGAACAGTTAAACTAGAGCACTGCATCAATGTTTGAATAAGATCATGGACTGGATGTGTTTATATCTTTATGTTTGACTGCTGGTTTAATGAGATTCAAGTCATTCAGAATTTAGGTTGCAATAATATTTTCTTTTGACTGTGACTTTGAGTGTTCAGAGATTCATTGATCTGTCAGACATTTTAGATAACTCACAAAAGGTCCTGGAGCTGCAACATGATGGGGCTGTAAATTAAATAAATGGAAGGATTCAATTACAGGAATACATGATTTAAAGTAACTGCAAATCTGTGTGCTACATAATGCTAATTTAACAGTGATATGGATCTAATGAGCTTTAATTCCTCTAATTTTGTCTCAGAGATATGATAGTGATAATACTACAAAATAGCATGTCCCCAAAGAATATCATATTTATTATATACTAAACTGGACTGACAATACATATATATACCTAACCCCGAGTTTATTTTTTCTATATCTTTCCAAGAAATTAATTACATCATTCAGTATTCCAGGAAATCCTCAATTAACTTCTTTTTGACCATTACAAATCCTTATTTTCATTTTTATTACTTTTTTAATAAAAATTTATGTTTTTGTGTGACTACCCTTCTAATGCACAACATGGGTCTAAAATGACCCATATTCATTTCCTATGTTATTTCAGTTATGGATGAGTGTTTCTTTGCTGAATCTCTGAAAGAAATGCACTTTATCATTTATAATTCCAGGTATTCATTACATATATTGTTTTGGATTTCCACAAATCATTATATTTGTACTTTTTTTACTAAACAAACAAACTTTTTGGATTTCTACATCAATTTTACACACATGGGTCAAAAATGACCCATATAGAAACCTTTGATATTTGTTAATCCGCATTGGTGGTGGATGAGGAGATTCCCCTTCCATGTAAAGCACTTTGAGTACCCAGAAAAGCGCTATATAAATGTAATGAATTATTATAATTAAGTATATACTTGAACAACTGTTTGATGTGCATTTGAAAATATTCTTTGTGCTTTTGATATTCTTTACCCAGAGTGTTAGTATGGCTGGTTTCAGTCATTCTAGATTAATGGCTAAAATGGGAAAAGATGAGGAAGATCAGATCAGGCAATTCTAAATCCTGATTCAGAGTCTGAAATATCTGATGCTGATGACCTAGACCAGGGGTTGGCAAGTATGTTTGGCATCGGGCCAAAAAAAAAATTTTTGCCACTGAGTGGCAGGCCAGAACATAGTCAAAGGATAATTTTAGAAATTAATTGATGAAAAATGCAACTAGAATTGCCTCTGACATACTGTTACTGTGTCTTTTGTAACTGTGAGCTGTTACTCTGTTAAATCCTGTAGTAGGACAGTCATTAACAAAAAGCCACATTTGTGTGGCGGTGACAGGCAGAGTAGGCTATGTGAGCGGAGTGGAGCACCAACAATTTCCCCTCTGCCCTCCGAGCATTTAATAATCACTCCGCTCCAGCTCCACTCCGGGATCACCATTTCCCGCTCCCGCTCCACACCTCGCTCACTGATGTCAGAAACACCGCTCCGCGGCTAAAGTATTTCAGTATGTTTGAAATATCACAGTTCTGTTCATAACGTATATTAAAAAAATAAAAATAACAAGAGTTTCAACGTGGCTTATTGGAATACTATAGTGTGCAAACTTTTTTTTCCTACCACAATACAAGCTAATGACATGGTTGACAGCATTAAAAGGTATAATTGCTGCTTTTTGCAGTGCATTTTTTTTTGTGACGAAAATAACAGTACATTTTCGTCAGTTATTTTACCTACGGATTGATGCATTTCCTACAGATTTCTGCTCATTCGAAATCGGCTACAGATGAAGTAGCACTGTAAGATTACATTTGTTTGAATGCATTATTGAGAGAGCGATTGCATGTGAATAAGTGTTTTAGTGGTTGTTTAAATCATGCTTTCAGCTCAAAATATTTAGTATCTAGAAGGAACAAACAAATTCCTTGAGAACTATTATAGCCTTCACATTCTTTCTGATTTGAGTGATCCTTCTCTATCAAGCTAGCTAAATATGTTTAACATGTGAATTCTTGCTAAATATGCAGTTATATTATGGGTCATAGGGCTGGACGATATGGCCAAAATTTATATCACAATATATTTCTTAATTTCGGTCGATGCGATATAATTCCGATATAGATATGAACACTATTAAAAAAAGCCTCATAAAAACTGCCAAAAATGCCCACAACAGATGTCTGTACCTACAAACTTATGAAAAATGAATTTGCCAAGTCTATGAACTCCTCCTATTAAACTATATAATATTTTAGGGGGAAACAGCACAAATAAATTAATGTTCACCTTTTATTTGTATTTAGCCTTCATACAAACAAGAAATGTGAAATCACTGTCAAATAAACATCACAGACTCACCTTATTAATATTAATATCTTTAACTTCAAACTATAGGCTAACATACACTACCAGTCAAAAGTTTTTGAACAGTAAGATTTTAGTTTAAAGAAATCTCTTCTGCTCACCAAGCCTGTGTTTATTTGATCCAAATTACAGCAAAAACAGTAAAATTTTGAAATATTTAACATTTAAAATAACTGTTTTCTATTTGAAAATATTTTTAAATGCGAGTTATTCCTGTGATTTCAAAGCTGAATTTTTAGCATCATTACTCCAGTCACATGATCCTTCAGAAATCATTCTAATATTCTGATTTGCTGCTCAAAAAACATTAATTATGATGTTGAAAACAGCCGAGTAGAATTTTTTCAGGTTTCTTTGATGAATAGAAAGTTCAGAAGAACAGCATTTATCTGAAATAGAAATCTTTTGTAACATTACAAATGTCTTTATCATCACTTTTGATCAATTTAAAGCATCCTTGCTGAAAATAAAAGTATTAATTTCCATAATTTCTCTCCCCCACCAAAAAAAAAAAAAAAATGATACTGACTCCAAGTGAGTTGCTGCAGAAAACAAAAAAAATTGAGCAACAAGAAGAACATGTTGCTGGAGACAGGCTTAGGGTGAATCCCATTTCTCTGTCTTACCCCTTCCCCTTCCCCCTTCCCCTTAGTTTTGCGCGTTCACGTGAGAGTAAGGGCTGTCCCAATTCTGGTTTTGATCGAGGGGTAGGGCTAAGGGGAAGGGGTAGATACCCCTTAAAACCAAGCATTTTCGCGAGCTTACTTGAAACCAAGGGGTACCCAGAACACACTGCGCAACCGTCAACAATGTCGGCCAGATCATCCAGAGAGTCCCATTTTCGGCTTAAATAATTGATTTAAAAATTACGACAGTCTTGTTTTGTGCTCTACACAGTCCTGTACATATATATTTGCAACCATGTTCTTAATTGAAACGTTTTAAAAAATCGCTAGTTTGCTACGCTTTACATCACTGATTTGCACAACAATCGCAAAAACATCACTAATAAAACCCACGCGATCGACATACACACACTTGCAGACGCCATCTTGGAAGTTTGTGATCAACACTTGTCGCCTCAGGTGACGTTGCAGCCAGCTAGCGACGATGTACGATGACGTAACCGTAAGCAAGTGGTGTCTCATTTCATAGGGGTATGTTTTCACCCCTAGCACTTACCACTCGGTTTCGAGGGACAAGGGCTAGGGGTAAGACGAAGGGGTAGGGGAAGGTGAAGGGGTAAGACAGAGAAATGGGATTCACCCTTATTATTGAAAATGTAATCTGATTCTCTGCCTGTAGGAGGCGCTGTGAGAGTGGGAGAACTAGTGGTTTCCCCGGTAATGGCTGTAATCAAAGCAGAGCTCTGCTCATGAACGCTACTTTATCAGATAAAATGAAAATATAACCAAAACTATTCTGAAGACAGTCGGTTCCCTTCAGAAATACACTCATAAAAATCACCCGTGCCGCGTTTTGATTTTGAAACGTGCAGTGCTCATGTTTATTCAACGAAGTCAAACACCACAAATAAATAACACTGGTAATGTATATCGAAATATCGGAAATGTGTTTAAAAATCATATCACCGTTATTGAAAAAAATTATATCGCGATACATATTGATATTGAATTATTGTCCAGCCCTAATGGGTCATTGGCATGAATTATACTCGTGATGGAGCGGTGGTGATGGCTCGCTTTTTGGAGTGAGTGAAAACCACGACACTCCAACTTTTAAAAAATCTGCTCCTTGCTCCATTCAAAATCACCACTCCACTCCACTCAGCTCACATACTCTGTGAGTAACTGTTGCTGTCATGACGGATCTATTTCAGAACCAGCCGCTATCAAAATAATCTGGCTGCGGGCGCGGGCCAGATATTATTACTCACGGGCCAGTTTTGGCCCACGGGCCTCCTGTTGCCGACCACTGGTCTAGACTATGTGCTACAGTGTCAATCTGGGGTTGTGGGTGTAAATTCAGCTCTCCTAGATAAAGACGACTCATGTGATGACACTGAAGACTAGTCTGATGAGTCCTCTGAAGAGGAAACTCAGACCCAGTCCAATAGATTGAGTAAAAATGGTTCACATCTACTCATGTAAGTGGAGAACATGGAGGTGGCCCATGGTGCTGTGGTACAGTGTGCTGGATGTTACCACCTTCATTGCCTACACCAGGTGTGGCCAACCTCGGTCCTGAAGAGTTCAGTTCAAACCCTAATCAAACACATCTGAACAAGCTAATCAGGGTTTAAGGGTTATTATGCTACAGGCGGGTGAGTTTTTATCAAGGTTGGAGCAAAACTCTGCAGGACTTTGGCTCTCCAGGATTGACGCTGACCACTCCTTGCCTACAACTTCAATTATTTTTCTTTTATTCAGTCACATTCACTACAATTATCTACAGTTGTACTACAGACATTTCAATTTCAGTGTTATCAGTGATACATATAAGTTATGTGTGACAAAGTGGCAAATAAACATATTTCAAGTGTTAAATGTGTTCATCTTAACTGCTAAAATAATGATAAAAAATATGTCTTTATTCTTTTGTTGTATCACGCTTGTATAGATGGGTCATTTTTGACCCATGTGTGTAAACTTGATGTAGTAGCACAAAACCTAGGAAAAAAGTAAAACATTAATTTGTGGTCATTGAAAAAATATATTTTGAATATTCATGGATCATGGAATTCATAGATCAGGGAATATTAAATTCTGAAATAAACTGATTTCAAAAAAATGTAAAAAAAAAAAAAAAGAAGTCCAGCGAAGTATGAAATAACATAGGAAATGAATATGGGTCATTTTAGACCCATGTTGTGCTTTAGAAAGGGGTTTGCATAGCTTATGCATCAAAAGGCTAATACAGACAGAACATTTGGCTGTTCATTATTTGTGTTTATCATGGATATCATATTTTTTAAATGGACTTTAATTATCCATATAATGAAAGTCAATGGGTTCCAAAACTGTTTGGTTATCAGCATTCTTCAAAATATATTATTTTGTGTTCCAGAGAGTAAAGAAAGTCATACAGGTTTGGAACGACATGAGTAAATGATAAGAGAATAAGATAGGACTATCACTTTAAGCATTTTTCATTTTCTGACAATTCCACAGGTTCCATTTCTCCATTATATATTCTTCCCTTATTTCATGTGTCATTGTCAACTAAAAAAGGAAAACACGTGCTTTTTTGGTGTATTATGGTATAATGTGTGTAATAGTGATAAAATGGATAAAAGTGCATAATTTTAGTTCTCACTGCAAGACGCTGTATGGCAAATAAATGCACTTCCACCATTCCATCCACCTCTATGCAGTCCACCTGCGAGAACGGTATACGGTGCTTGTACTCCGAGAAGAGTTTCCCATTGGTGCTTATCTAGGAAGAATCCATAAAAAACACTGCTGTCATTCTACTAGTCCAGAAAAACAAAACAAACAAAACAAAATAAAAATAAAAAGTTCAGTGGTGGCTGATGGAAAGATCTTTTTCCACATCACTAAAAAATGTCAGAAAGTATTTACAGGCAGAGAAGCAGAACTGAAACACAGTCAATGACCTTGTATGAATCTTGTTTGACGAGGATCTGCAGAGCAAATGTCTGGCCTCTAGGGAAGGGAGTTTCATACTTGCGTTCCTCCGAGCCCCACCCGTTCTGGCAGGTGTTGTTCACTACATACCCACCAGAATCATAGCGTGGGTTAACATGCAAAATGAAATCTGACCCATGCCTGAGGTCCACACTGAATCTGGAGAAGACAGAACAGAGAGAAAAAAATAATAGATATAACAAAGGCAATGCAACAAGATATATTTTATGATAAATATCACCTGATGTGTCTGGAAAAAAAATCTGTGTATGGAAACTAGTTTTCTATGAGTAAAATACATTTACAAGTCTGAAGCTGCTGCAGAACACTAAAGCTGCTGATTTGAACACTTGCATGTGCTCCTTGACTATTTTTAAACATTTTGAATCTACTATCAAATTTTAATCAAAATTGCTTCTTAAGTAACCAGTGAGAACATGAGTCTCGCCTGTCTTCGCTCGCAGATCGCTTTCTTCTAAGAAGGCAGTACTCCCCGCTCTGCTCTCCCATTCCCTTTCTTGCCCAAGAGAAAGAAGCAGAACAAACTACCACTGTGATAGCGGACCCACATACCTTAAAGAGCATTTTCCCTCTCCCTGCACCAACAAATGTCAGTTCCCCGCCTCCATATGGCGAGCTGTCATTATAAAAATATAACCTCTTGCCACCAGGCTGTTGGCTTGGAAAGCCATTCCCAGAATGTCAAGTTGGGTTCTAAAAGTCATTGAACGAGGATACTTGCTTCAGTTCGCTCACAGGCCGCCTCGTTTTAAAGGCATTACACAGACTTCGGTGCCGAACAATGAAGCACATGTTCTTCGGTCCAAAGTGCAAACACTGCTTGCAAAGGGTGCTGTGGAAACGGTCCCCATAGCGAACAGTGAATGAGAATTTTACAGCCGATACTTCCTCGTTCCCAAGAAATATGGCAGGATTATACCAATTCTCGATCTCAGATGTCTGAATAGCGCTCTCATGTGACGGTCATTCAGAATGTTAACCTTGAAACAGATCCTCGTGCAAATACGCCCCGGGGACTGGTTTCTGTTTTTGGATCTGAAAGACGCATACTTTCATATCCAGATAGCCCCCCCATCACAGACCGTTCTTAAGATTCGAATTCGAGGGAGTGGCCTATCAGTATACAGTCCTACCATTCAGACTGTCTCTGCCCCCCCCACTTTTACAAAGTGCATGTACACGCCTCTTTCCCCTCTGAGACAGATGGGAATCCGCATTCTAGCCGAATCAGAACGAGAACTTATCACTCACAGGTCCTTGTTGCTCAACCACCTGGAGAATCTTGGACTGAAAAACAATCCAGCCATTAGTTTCCTGTTACCCAGACAGTGAGTAACCTTTCTGGGAACAGTTATAGACTAAGCACAAATGCAAACTTGGATTACGCTGGAACGCTCCCTAAATATTCAGCGAGTGATGGCATCATTCAAGTTGAGGGCTACGCGCCCCTCAGGGTATTTCAGAGGATGCTCGGCCTCATGGCAGCCACCTCCTCTTTTATTCCTCTGGGCCTGCTATACATGCCGCCCCTTTAATATTGGCTAAAAGTTTGCGTCCCATCCCATGCCTGTCGCCTGGGTCGGTATTATATCAAGGTAACCCATCGCTGTGTCAAAGCTGTGGCCCCTTGAACAACTCCTCGCCTATTTTTAACAGGTGTACAGTTGGGAACGACCTCCGGGGGAAGGTAGTCACAACGGATGCTTCCAGCTCGGGTATGCGTGTGTGTGTGTGTGAGAGCCTGAATAATCAGCCAAAGTGTTGATTATTTGTCTAAAGCAGGGCTTATTTAAAATGTTTATTTGTTTGTCTTGTCATATCATGTAATGTACTTTGATTTCTTTTAAACGATATTGTTCAGCACAATGGTCAACCATTGTTGTTTTATTGTGCTTTATAAATAAAATTAACTGAACTGAACTGAACTAAAGCATGATTATGTGCACATCTATATGAGGTGGATGTTGTAAAGCCATTAACACAAGCACATATAGGATATCCACTGTCAGTTAGACCCCACAATCACCTTCACTGTTAGAAGGAAATGGATAGGTGAGTGGTCTGAGAAGTTGGTGGTTTGAATAATTTTTAACTTAAGACTGCCTCTCATAAATTTATCTATTCAACCTTCAGATTAGGTTGTTCTGATCCTACAGAGGTGTTAGCATACACACAGAGATGATAAAAGAAAAACATGCCCGGACATAGCACCTTTTTCAGACGCATATAGAAATATGGTCTTGGTGAATTCTTTAATTCTATGTTTCAGTTTTCATACAATCAAAACAGTGATGTCTTAGCTATCAACATTTAGCCTATAGATCAAACAAACATTGATCCTGTTAAGGTGACAATACACACCCTTTGCTCAGCCATTTTTCCACAATCAGGAAGAACCCAACACCACCCGACTGGACGTTAGCAACAGGTCAGGAAGGAACTCCATAAAAATGCCATGGCACAGGTGAGAGATAAAAACATCATAAATCTATCAAATGTCAAATCTAACATCTGTTTTGATCTTTTGATTTACACACCCTACTGTCATGTCAGTCAGGGGGTGACAGGACCCGGTGACATGACAGTCAGAGTGACAGAGGGGGTCACATAGCCATAAACCAGGTCATAAATCTGACCATGTACACATTTGACATATGACAACCTGTCAATCAACGCTGACAGGGGGTCATGAATCAGGTCATATATCATCAATCTGACACATGGTATTGGTTATAACTACTGATGTCCCTACCTTGCAGGTGTAACAGGTATGGAAAGTATTATGTTAATTTCACATGTAGAAGTACACAAAAAAATTCACGATGTACTGTATACCTGATATGCCTGTCTCTGTGTGTGCACCTTGCCCCTTAAATTTCTGACAGCAATCTGCATGGGAGAGGTGGGTTTCTAATGAGCTCTGATTAATCTAATTTCATCTTTGCTTTAAAAATCACTTTTATACTTAGTTTTTCTGTTTAAATCATATTTATAACTTTATTTGTCATGTTTCATTATTTTCATTTTAATTGAGGTTGTGATTAATTTTGATGTCTCATCGATACACTTAAAGCACATGCCAAATGCATTGCACTTTTCATTTAACAAAAGACAAAGGGCGAATTCACACCGTGTAAAGACGGTTTTATGTTTTATTCAGGTATGCTGTTTTGTCACTTGTTGTTAAATTAATTTTATTGTTTGAAAGTTTTATCCATGTTCTTTTCCCTTTCTGCACAGTCTCTGCATAGGAGAGAAAAGACAAAGTGTAAATTCAACAAACCGTGTAAAGACTGTTTTATGTTTTATTCAGAGATTAAAGAAGAGTCGAATTGTCAGCTGATGTCCATCTGGTTACTACATTGAGAGAAAAAAGCACAACGCAGACACCGGTAACACAGGCGTGGCTTTTGTCTGCTTTTTCTACTTGTTTCTCCCTGAGGGAGCAAATGGTTGTATTTGTAATCCTCAGCTGTGGCTTGGGATTCAGTTTGGCTCATATTCTTTGGGGCCCTTAAGTTAAGTGTTACAAGGCTGGGCTCGAGGAGCAGGTCGTTCTGTATCTGCTCATAGCACAGCGTGATTGGATACCCTTCCCCATGCGCAACGTGAAGTGAATGATCGAAACGGAACGCTCCAGTTACTGACATAACCTCGGTTTTCTGAGATAGGGTAACGAGCGTTGCGTCACTTGCTGTGCTATAAGCTTCACGCGAATCGATGGCTATTGCTTCAGTCGAAGGATTCTGTTGAAATGACGCTCTGAGTCGACTTATATAGGAGTCGGCGCCACCCTTTCTGGCGGGCTAAAGCGCCATTGGTTTGTGCAGCTACACAAACGTTAACCAATCAGGCTTCAGTATCAGGGTAAAACAGGAGTTATTCCTAATACGCAACGCTCATTCCCTTATCTCAGGGAACCGAGGTTACGTCAGTAACCAGAGTGATCTTATTCACAGGGTTTCTGCAGGATTTTTAACCTTTTTTAAGACCTGCACAAATAAATGTAATACCATATGAGCAGGGTCTATAGTATCATATTAAACTGTAAAATTACTGTAAAAAGCATAATTTACAGTTCAGATACAAGTTTTCACAAAAACAAAAAGTTTTACAAATGATAAACTTTACATTTCAGCCTTTAAACCATTTTTAAGAAAATGGATGAGTCAAAATTATTAATTATTAAATTAATTTAAACAATTATTATGAATAAATTGTTATATAAATTAAATAACAAATTAGGGGTGTGCGATATTGACAAAAAATGATATTTCCAGTATATTTTCTGGGATTTTATTGATAACGATACTTAGACGATATTTTGCTGAGTGTGTTATTGTGCTGGTATCTTAAGGACTACTGTGGACAGCTGACTCCTGAATTTTTGATATTCTTCATATTCTGTGTGCATGGTCAGTTCACAGCAGTGATAGAAATTAATCTTCTCCAACAAGTTTTATGGCCATTTTTACCTTTAAGCCATTTTTTTTCTAAAAGTGTGCATCAACTTCTGAGTCCAATTCTTGCATTTGGGCTGTTACCAAGTAAATGAAATCAGTATCAACAGAATTCATCTTTGCAATGCAGAGAAAACACAGAAGTTGCATCTGAAGTGGCATTTAGATGTATTTACACACTGTTTAATGCAGCTCAGAGGGACATGGCATACTTTAACCTGCAGTTACAAATGCATAAATAATGTTTTGATATTTTAAACATAAAACATTCAAAACTGATGTTTGAAATTAATTTAAAAAAATGTAAAGATACTTTAAATGCGAAATTAAAACCAACAGTAGGTGGCAGCAAGTCACTTTTAAGTGAGTCATTGTGACTGAACCGAATAATTTAAACAGTTGATTCATTCAGGAACAAAACACCGTTCAGAGACACAAAACAGCGCTGTGGCTTTGTTTGGAATAATTTTTGTTCGGGAAACAGAGCAAAAACAGGCAATATGGTGTCTAAAACGTAAGTCTCTTAATATTAACTTAATATGAATTGAACTGTTGTATAAAATCAATATCACATTTGTAATCATGCTGACTTTTGGAGAAAAAACAGCCCTCTTCATGTGATGTTAACTATATTAACCCTCTGGGGTCTGAGGTGATTTTGGGGCCCTTGAGATGTTTTGACATGTCCTGATATTTGTGCTTATTTCAGCTACTTATAACATACTAATGACCAACATGTATTTGTTTTTGTATTCAGCACAAACTTTGCTACAATATTATGTGACCAAGATGGATGTACATATTTGTATTTTTTTAGAAAAAAAATATAATGCGTGGTTAGTAAGTTTTGGGGGAAAAAATGTAGCTGAAATAAGGCCATAAAACCCACACTAAATAGTCCTGAATAAGACTTTTGAGTAATCAGTCTTGTCGGCTAGAATATTTACTTCACAATTAAGTGAGAATCATTCTGCTTACTCATTTACAGAAAACAATATATTGATTAAAATTTTTTAAGACATGTTTTGTGATTGAAAGCCTGTATGCGAGGGAGTGGCAATGGCCTTGAATATTAAGTGATTCTCACCTGAGACACAAAGGGCCCTCCCCTAAAGGCTGCTAATGGCCCATCAGTGTGAATGACTTTGAGGCAGGTAAGAGAGAATGTGAGCAGATTGAACAAATGCCATTTTTTTATTATTTGTATTTTATTTACAACACCGTATAATCAAAACATACATAATGAAGGTCAAAGACACATTATTGTGCACACTGATCTAACCACAGAGATGTGAACAGACTTTGAGTCATTCCTGCAACAGATTCTGTTCAACAAGTGACACAAGTAAATCTTGCCTGATATTTACGTGTGTTATTTAAGTGTTTCTGCTACTTTCCATGGATTCAAGAAGAAAAAAAACATAATCAGTGGTCAAGGAGCTTGTTTTACCATATAATATAGTGTAATAAAGTGTAGTTGGACATCTGATGTTGGTACAGCACTCTCAGAGGAAAACAGTTTGAAGAGACATCAGGATTCATCATCTGTGGTGCAGGTATCTGATTCAATAAAATACAAACAACCCAAAAAAAAAAACATTTGTGAGCATGTTAATATCAGGAGCATCTTTTTATATATATGTTTTATAGACTCACGCATGCTTTGTACTATCGTAAACAAAAAAATACATTTTATATCTGAGAAACTAATTATTATTGTTTAGAAAAAATGAACTATGATTTTGTAGTCATATAACCTAGTATGTATGGCTTTGTACTACAAAAGATGTACTTTGTACTATAAAAAAAGGATATTTTATATCTGAGAAACTAATTATTATCGTTTAGCATGCTATTAAATCCATTTGTGAACATTAAACATTTTTCTAAACATTGTAGCATTCATCATGTTGTCGTTTGGGAAAAAAAATAAACGCGTTCAAGTTTGAGTCACAATAACACGTTAACTAATGCAAAAAAAGAAACATTACTTACTCATCAGATCGCTCTTCTCTTCTGGATGAACTCTTGCTCTTATTTTGAGGCAAATCCAGCTTTTATTCAGCGTGTCTTCTTCCAGAAACGAACAGTAATGTTAGCGCGAGGAACGATCTGGCTTTGTTTATGTTGGGCGTTTCCTTGAGCACGCGGCTCACGTGGTTATTTACATATGAACGCGAGGGGGCGGGATCGCATTAGAAATAATGCGTTAGACGGGACAGACTGAACATCGTGTTGGTTTCATACGGATTACTTCATCACAGAATGTTTGTTTTCGATAACACTTCCAGCTTTCTATAGATATAACTCCCATGTCTGTGTGTTGAGTTTTCGCTGAGTTACACTTCATTTTAGTGACGTTTTTCGAAGAGCAGCTCGCGGAGACAGAGAAGACAAAGAGCGCATCCTGTTTGTTTTCTTTCTTTTTTCCAAAACCACAACGTTTTGTTGTATTCGTGAGTGTACACAAAAAAAATAGACACTTCAAAGTTTCAATTGATGTATAACACTTATCTGTACGACCAAAATCGACGGAGTATTTTTAATGTCTTTTGCACTGGTCTTAAAAAAAACGAGTTGGTATCGCCGGCGATACAGCCGTCCCCTTAGGGTTAAATTATATAAATGTATAACTTTTCAGCCCCCGTATCTTGAATTATGTGATCATTCTAAATGCATTTTAATAGACTGAATCATGCAGTGAAAGAAGGCACTCTAAATGCGTACCTGCACTAGTTTAACCTAGATGTTAACTTACTAGACTTCATCACGTAATGTAAGTGTGCACTCTGTAGGTGTGTTTTGTGTGCTTTTCGCGATATACTCGATAATGTCAAATCGCACATCGTTAAAAAGTACAATTACGATATTATCGCAGACCATGCATATTGCACACCCCTAAATGTATTGTTTTCTTATCGATCCACCAGTTCACATTTAAAGCTCTGCATGTTTGCAGTGTAAAAATGGGTGGATTTTCGCATTTGTCTGATCTCTGATCAAAACAACAGTTTTATTGAAATTGAACATTTATTCTCTGCCAGCAGGTGGCGCGTTTGGTAAAAATAACTGTGTAAGGGCAGTACACAAATCAGCGCAGGACCGGAATTTGAACGTGCAGCGCTCATGTTTCATAGCCTTTTGAAGTTTAATCGTCACATTCAGCCATATAGCAATTTTGGTCTTTCCGTCCCCAAATTTAAGACCTCTTGAAATCATAATTAAGACTTTCTTTTACAATTTAAGACTTTTTAAGGCCTTAAATTTGATATAACTAAATTTAAGACTTTTAAGACCCCGCGGACACCCTGTATTCAGCCATCATTACAGAATTGGTGTCTGCACAACTGGTATCTTATAGTTAGCAACAAACAACCATTAGCTGCATAGGATATTATAAGTTAAGCTGCATCAACATGTTCTAGCAGCAGTGTGATGCTGTTTTAATTGTTGCAGCTCCTCACTTAGAAGTGTGAAGTTGTTCATTTGTCTCTGTGTCGGCAACATGATATATGCAGAAACATTTCAAAACTAACCATTCTAGATTAGCACCAAGCAGAAATAGTATCAATCAATCTAAAAATAATGAGCATATCATATTCAAAAAGCAAATGTTTTGTTTTCCAGTTAGCATCCTTAAATTAGCATTCTTGTTGCTCACCGTAAGGCATCTGGCAGAACTCGTCCACATACAGTAATAATCGTTCCATCCCGCAATCCTCCATGGATTATAGTTCTGAATTGGACATCCTGTGTGGAGAGATTTCATACCAGACATTTCATAAAATTCTTGTTTATCTTCATATTTTTACCTGTTTAAGTAATGATCGCTTTAGCGCAAGTTCTACCAGGAAGACTCTAATGCCACATCATTCAATCATAACTATTAGCTCTCATCACAGCTTGACACGTGTAGCATATACATACTGGATTTTCCATTGTACATTCACAGTTGATGACGCTGTTGTTCTCCTCCCAGTCAGGGAAAATTTTAGCCTGACTTGATCATAGTTCATAAAAATACTGACATATAATTTAAATGCTTCTGTGAACAATTGTGTAAATGATGTCCCTTTCACAATGCACAATACATTATTAAGATTATAATGGAGATGAACAGAAATTAAGTATGTAAAAGGAATAAAATAAATAGGACTACAAAAATTATATTTTTATTAAATAATTAAAAGATTAACAGAAGAAAAAACTGTGCAACAAGTAGAGGCTGACCGATAGTGGATTTTACAGATACCGATAGCTAGGTTGGACCACAATGGCTGATAAAGATTAATCAACCGATAGTTTTTTTTTTAATGGATACTGAATGAAAACTAAAATAGTGCTTTACTATAAAAAAACAAAAACAAAAAACATTGAACCATACCTCGTAAATGAATAA